>JAOPJM010450481.1:0-11089 GCA_027124095.1 Muusoctopus leioderma | reverse complement strand
TTTCCATTATAAATAGCAAACCGACAAGACATAGATCACGTAGACTATTGTACTAAACACAAAGATACATGAACAAATGTCTTGAAAAAATATCTCTTACCCTGGACCACCCTATAAAGGAATGGTTTATATATATGGCTTATTTAACTGACTCGAGTTTCATGTTACGGTGATCTCCAAGCGATAACTGATATTTCTCAGTGTTTACATTCTTCTATATTCATCAATGTAGGCGTGTTATTTTGTTTATACTTCTTATTCCGACTGGTTGATATCTGGTGTTCTTTTTGTTACATCGTTTTTATTAGGTCATTGTCTGTGACTGTTTATGTCATTGGTTGGTTTCTAATGTTATTCTGTTATGTTGTTTTATATTGGGATCATTTGATTTTTTTATGGTCTAGTGGTTTTTAGTTTTGGTTCAGTGTTAAGAATAAATTTTCTATATGTATATATACAAATATATGTATATATGTGCATGTGAGCGTGTGTGTGTGTGTGTAGCATTTTGCATGCATTGTTTGAATTAGCTGTTTGATGTTCAAGTCCTCTACGTGTTTATATTGGAAGGTTATTTTGAGGTGGAACTCTTTAAGAGCTTGTATTAGTTCTTTTCTGAATTTGTCTAGTTTATGTTTGTCTATGTTTTTGGGGAGATAGCTAGGCTGTCATCCCTGTATAGTCCTATACTAGATTGGTTGGATATTTTGCTTATGTTTTCTAGTATATATATATATATTTTGAAGCAGGAAACTCTTGATCATCGTTCGTGAACATTTATAATCGTTTTTTTTAAACTTTTGATCACGAAAGAGTAACACAATTTATTAACATTTCATAAATAAATAAAAAATATAAGCACCAGCAAAGTCATTCATATCCTTTTTTCAAATATATATATATATATATATATACACACACACACAATCGGTTTAACTCTCCAAATATATGCATATACGAGAATACCTCCCATAATACGATGTGTGGTGGCAAAATTGATTATCTTTAGGGGAAAATACTTCAATTTTGGGGGGATTTTCTCTTCTTTTTTACAACTTTACTGCAAATACTCAATGTTAATTACATTCATTTAAGTAGTTTTGCAATAATACTGGTCTACCATAACCTATACTCTACCTAGCTCCATAAATTAAGGGATTTCTTCTTTTTAGACAACGTGTTCAATATTATATAAATTATTTAAAAAATAAATAATCCGATAAGCCAGCTGTCCGACGATATGTACTCACATAAAGATGTTTGTCCATTGTAGTAGTCTAGGTTCGACGAGTTGTAGATTAGCGGCGAAATTCCAGATCAATATGTGGGATCTGTGTACACAATCTACTGACTATTAAAAGGGATCGATCCCGAAAATTGTATGCGACTCATCTAATTTATTGTAAACAATAGGACACTCGTAACACACACACACACACACACACACTGCACATACGTAAATAACATGCCTATAGCTAGATAATGTTATCAGTGAGAATGTGGTTATAATTGTTTACATATTGACAAGTTTCATTTATCTTCCGTTTCAACCAAAAATCTATTATCTGAAATGGTTAAAATAGAAAAACAAATTCCGAATTTTCTTTGATTCAGATAGCGAAAAAAATTATTATCGAGAAAAAAAAAAAATTGAACGTGAAAGACATTTACATTTATTTCTTTATTTTCACAAGGATACAAAAATAGATGGAAATATACGAAGCCAAAACGGTGATATTTTCTTCTAAACAATATAAATTATATACATGGTGGTGATAGATATATATATATATATATATATCTATATATATATATCTATATATCTATATATATATATATATATATATCTATATATATACACAAGACGGAGCTGCAGGTGTCCTAGTTAATATGTGTCGGTTTGTCTACCGACATACTGACGGTCTATGTTCTGTCACTGGTGCAGTGTCCATGGACAGTACCATGAAATTGTCAAATTAACAGCAGTAAATATGTAACAAATAGTCGTACTGACTAACACTAGAAACAGCAAGACCACTGCATAACAGGTTTTCGTCAGGTTACAGTGCTGTGTTCCAATCACCACTTCAGTTGTCGATTGAAGAGGAAATGGCTCCATCAAGCTGACTTGTCTATCACATTATATGAGTACAAAGTATAGAAGAGGTGTCTCTTTGACCCAATAAATTATGAGATCTTTTGACTAAACATAAGGTCAACTATACAATCAATCACTGCTTTTTTAGTATAACACCCGAGAGGTGAATGGAACTTAAAAATGAAACTTCTATAACAGTTTTTTTGAGGTCAGATTTATTGTTAAAATACGAAGAAAATGGAATATTGATGTTTATAATAGTCAATCAAATGGTAGTGATTTTTTTCCCCTATTGCATTGAACTTTGGATTATGGTATAGGGGAAAGTTCATGTTTTACATAAGTTCATTAGGGCCGTAAAACAAATGGTTCCAAACAGACGATGAAATGTCAGTCAACTACGATGCTCACAACCGTTTTCTTACACACACACACACACACACAGACAGACACCCACGCTTTTAAATATTTGTGAAGAGAAATTGAGAAAGTTGCTTCTTTGTTTTTATTTCAGGCACTTCCTTCCTTGGTCTTTAATATTCTCAGTGAAGTAGAATGGTTTCAATTTGAAATCGAAACCTAGATACTGACTTCCATTGGGGGTGTTATTAGTTCACCGTGGGTCAACTGTTGCATTTGTTTTTTACGTAAGCATAAGCTGCAAATTGCTTGCACGGACAGGAGAATGGGATATTGTGACTTGCATCTGTTTAACAGCTTTTGTGGCTTAAGTTATCTGAAAATGTTTCCCATCGGGAATTGAAACCGAACTACCACAATAACAAACATGTCAATTTTTAAATTACATTATACATTTCCAATGTAGGTGAAGAACAAACTTTAATATAAATTAATGTAATATTTTGGGGGGGTTCAAATAATATTCAGTTGGAAATAAATTTAGTTTCGAAAGGTTTTTAAGTTTAGAGAAAGCAAAATAAAGTCTAAAATTATAAACCAGAAATGTTCAGTTGCTGTGTTAAAAGGTAAACACCAATATCGGATTTACTATAAGTGGTTGTTACAAGCATGTGGTCGTTCACATCGATGGCACGATACTTGCCCACACCGTCACCTTCAGACATAAAAAACCGATCAAACTTCCCTTCTGGTGTCAACATGTGGATCGTATTTTTAAAACAATCAGCAATGTATATATGGCCTTTTTTATCAACAGCGACTCCTGCTGGCCAGGTTAAGAGACAGTTGTCCTGACCGTAATAAGAAAACTTCACAGTAAGCGTATGAATGTTGAGACAAAGGACTCGCTTGTTAACACTATCCGAAATTAAAATATCACCGTCTTCCGAAGCAGCCAGGTAACCCGGGAAGAAATATTCATGGATGTTCAGGCTGGACGGTTTGATCGAAGTCAATAATATGCAATCAAATGATAATATATCGATACACATTTCATAAAAAGTTGAACACACTAGCTGCTTCTTCGTAGTAATACAAGTGATGCCACGATATTTTCTGTCTGTGCTTACCTCACGACTGATTTCAAGATTGTTTGAATATGATACAAAGACGATTTTCTTCTCTTCCGGTAGAGTAGCAGCAATTTCAGTAGCAGAAAATAAACAGATATTGCTCTTTTCAGAATGCAAGTAAATTCTGTGTAACTGTAATGATAATGCAAATAATTTTTTTTTAAATAGTATATCAGCTAACAACTTAAATTTTAAGAAGCATTAAAAAAAAAATTCAAATGTAACTAAACAAAACAACTAAAAGATTCTGGATTATTAATGTCGGTTTGGGGTTATTGTTTATAGTCCTTGGTCAGCTTGATCGAGTATATCTATAATCAAAAGGCATTCCAGAAGTGACCACCCATCCCTTAATATCGGGCGTTATATTGCCCGATGTATCCTGTGTGTGCTTTCTTTTTTAAGACGGTAAGGTGTAAATTGAGGGAAGTTTGGCTGCTGTTTCTAGTAAGGCCAGCAACCACATAGAGGCTCCTCGTTGGCTCGTAGGGAAATGGTTTGTAACGAACGCCTAGTGTATAGGTTGTGGATTCTCATCTTGTATTGAGACAAAGACAACACTAGAGAACTAAACAGAAGTAAAAGGTGAAATAATATTAAAAACAACATTATTTACATTAATAGATTCTCTTATTCTTTTACTTGTTCTAGTCCATCGGCTGCAACCATACTGGGCCATTGCCGTTGAAATCAGTTTCTTTTCACACACAGAACTTGAATCCGCGACTCTCAGTAATTTCACAAACAAGCCATAAAAATCTGATGCTCTACCGACTGATCTATGTAGGCGACAGTATTGATATTGAGTTATTTGAAAATTAAACAGACAAATGGTAAATTTATCTGTAAAAAGATCAAGAGATATCGCTTTTATATTCTAGCAAGATTTAAAACATCGAACCTTGTCATACGAGTACATAATATAGTTGGGTCCAACGTTTCGCTAACACACTAGTTAAAGCTGATCAATAAAGAAAAAAAAGGTTCTCAGCTCAAATTTTCAAATCGGATGTAAAAACCGCTTAGAAATTTGAGTTCACTTTAAATTGTAAAGTTACAAGTTCATCCTTCAAAATTAAAACACCACGTAATTTTAAGTACTAAAATATTGTTATTCGTCATCGAATTGTGATACTATTATCTCCCTTTAAAGAAAAGGCTAAGATTTCCTAGCGCTTAAACAATTAAGCAAATAGAAATTTTCAAATGAAACAATGCAACATGAACAAGCTAGGAGCACGTAATCAGAATGATAATAGTATATTTATACATGGGTGCAGGTATAGCTGTGTGGGTAAGAAGTTCGCTTCGTAACCACGTAGTTCTCGTTTCGATCCCATCATGCGAAACCTTGGGTAAATATCTACTACCATAGCCTGGAGTTGACCATCAACTTGTGAGGGAAATTTGGTAGTCGAAAACTGTGCGAAAGCCGGTCATATATCAGCATGGGATGAAAACTGGTGTATTCTAACAGAAATACTTTGAAGTATTTATACATTTATACCCGACGGAGATATCCCCTTTACGCTAATGTCTTTTGTATCTTACGAGATCGACAAGAAGAAAATACAAAGTACTGGGGATGATACAATCGACTAAAACCCTTGAAGGCGGTGCTCCAGTCCAATGATTGAAACTAGTAAAAGAATAAAAGAATTAATGCAGTAGAAAGAACTTAAGGCTTTCACTTACGAATTTTCTTGTTAATATTTCGAATTTTTTCAGGTTTCTGTTCATTGCATCAAAAACCACAATATATTCACTGCCAGGGAGTAAGATCACATCCGTAAGCCAGCAAATCGCCTCGTCATGTGCTTTTCCAGATAAAACTGCCACTTCGTTTGGAGATCTTGGAATAGAAGCCAACCAGTTAATAAAGGTGTTCGTGTGAAAGGCCTGCTCCACATTTTTGCAGACATCATCAAGCGCAGTAGCTTTTATTAAAGTAGGCGTTAAAGTCATTTCGGTTTCATATTCGCTTTCTTTGTTATCCTCAATTATTTGGTCATTATTCATCTCGTTAGTTTGTTTGTTATGTGGTTTAATTTGGTTTAAATCGAAAGAGGCTTCGAAATCATTTAAATCTGCTTTTAATGAAGCTGATAAATGCCGCTCAGCAAGCTTTCTGTTAGACAAAGGTTCGATATTACCAGAGCCAATTACTTTTTCATTAACGTCACGCTTGCTACACTCTCTAAAACAGCGCATGTAGTTGCGAATCCTCAATGCATATTTAGATAGCTTTTTAGTTGATTGTCCCGCAGTAGAGTTATTTCTACTTAGTGTACCGTTATCATGTAAGCATTCAGTAGGAGCCGTTTCATTACTGTTTGAGCTAACAGTGAATGAAGACACTGAAGAAAGATCACTATTACTGTTAGTGGAGATTGTGTCAGAAACTGTTTCACTTGGAACAGTTTCTCGGGAACTAACACTTGCAAACTGTGTCGAAAAGCGGGTTTGTTGCATTTGCTGCAGGTCTTCAGTTTCGCAACAGTCGTCGGAGTTCTCCTTCAGGTTCGTTCTGGATCCGAAATGCGTGTCCTCAATTTCTTTTATTGAATCACGGAATTTCTGAATATCTGTATCCTTTGCACTAGTTTGCAAAACTTTACAACTGCAGCCATTTGATTCCACAATTGTTATTCGTCCTAATGGGAAGCTCTGTAATCTTGCTATTACACGTCGGAAACGCTCGTCGATATCTAGACGCAAGTCCAGGTCGTCGAAAAGTGTAGAGCTTTCAAAGTCTTTACTGAGAAGTTGTTGAAAAGTATCTGGTTGAAAGTCAATAGGGTGGGATTTTTCTATATATTTTTCACTTGACTGGGTTAGATGTTCACAAGAATCAAAACCTTTGTGTACGATTTGTTCATTTTGCACCAGTCTTGTTTCTAATAGGATTTTCAATTCATCCCGCATTCTGTTTAAATCATTAACAAGTTCGTCCTCTTTTTCTCTAAGCATATCATCAATAGATACACGTAGTGCTGAAATGCTTTCTCTTAATTTGTCTTTTCTTTCATCAACGACATGTATTCTGGCTTTCATTTGCTGATAAAGAAAATCATTTATTTCACTTTGGTTTCGAACTAGTGATTGCAGTTCCTCCATTTCTTCCTGGCTGTCGATAAGGAAAGAACTAACACTGTCGGCATCGGTTCTAACCGAAGTGACTTCCACCTCTACCCAATATTTATATTTATTTTGAAAGATGAAGGGACTTCCAGATTACATATTTTTAACATTTATCGAATAATATTTCGGAAGAGAAGCTGCTGGTAGTCCGAATTATATTTATAACATAAAGGAATCGGTTCAATTCAATATATATATATAAATATATATAGATATATATATATATATATATATATATAAATAAAATGCAGAAACGTATCAGATGACAAGACCGTGTAAGAAATGAAAGAATTAGAGGTCGCCAAAGTTATCTACATCAACGAGTGGCTTATGAGAATAAGATGGGGATAGTTCAGACATGTCCCACCAGATAGAATATTATGGGGTACAGCACACTGGAGGAAGCAAAGAAGAGGAAGAATAAGACTCACATGGCTGAGAACAATGCAGAGAGAAAGAGACTGATGACGAAAGGAATGTGGTAGATAACAAAGCACTGGAGTGGTTGGCGTGAAAGCTTGCTGCGTCGCAGGCGATAATAATGATATATATTGATTTTAAAAAAATGAAAGGACTTCCCCCCTTTCATATTACCAATTTATTAACATGCTTCGAATATTCTAAAATATATTTCGGATGGGGGCGCTGTTTATAATTCCAATTATTTTATTTTTAACAACTGGAATTTATACTTTGATCATGCCCCCCTCCCTCCTGATAAGTATTTTTCTCAGTAAAGTTGGAGCAACATTTTTACACTTTAATATTGATTTCTAACATTGTCACACAGCCACAAATTTCGGTGGGGGCTAACGTAATGCATATGGATCTCTGTCGGTTCCGATGATGAGTGTTCGATCAACGGAATAGACTACTCATTGAATTAGTGTGTGTAAGTGGCTGAGTATTCCACAGACACGTGTACCCTTAACGTAATTATCAGTTTGACCGTGTGTGACATGGTTGGTCCCTTGAATTACACGTACAGTCAATCCAACTGGCTTCTACACAGTTTCCGTCTACCAAATTATACTGATAAGGTTACGGTAAAAGACACTTACCCAAGATGTCACACAGTGGGATCGAACCCGGTACCTCACGATTACGAACTTCAATTAAATCGACCCCGAGGGCAGTAGATTGGCAGAAACTGTAAAGCATCGGGTGAAATGCCTTTCCGTATTTAGTTATGCTTCTTTACGTTCTGAGTTCAAATCCCGCCGAGGTCGATTTGGCTTTTCCTACTTCCAGAGTGAATAAAATATGTTCCAGCCAAATGCTGAGGTCGATATGATCGACTATTCTCTTTCATAAAATATATGGCCTGTACCAAAGTTAGAAATCAACATGATCTCCCACCGAGGTGAACTTAGCCTTTTACTTTTTCGGAGATCGATGAAATAAAGTACTAGTAATACACTGGGGTTTATTTAATCGACTACACAAATTTGAGACATTGTACCTATGTTAGAAATCAAAATTATATTGTGTCTCACAAAAGGGCTTTAGCAAAATCTCCGTGAAATGTATGACACCGGTTTGAATTCTCCTTTGCAACAAGATTGCAGTATTAGTTTTTTCTACATTGCTAAGATTTAATGCTAATTTTTAAGACTGCTTAATAAGGAGAAACAACTAAGGATTTCATTTTACGCCAGTCTATGTACCATGGAGTTACCCAGTAATATCTTTATGGCCAATATGTAAATATCCCCGATTGCGGCATTATTATTTGAAATCCCTAAGACAGGGGATTGGCAGAATCGTTAGATCGTTAGAAAAAATTCCTTGCATTATTTAATTATATTTCTTTTATGTTCTGGGTTCAAATCTCGTCAAGGCCCACTTTGCCTTTCACCCTTCAGGGGTTGATAAAATAAAGTAACAGTTAAATACTGACTGAAGTCCATATAATTGACTATAACCTCTCCCAAAATAGGTAGCCTTGTGCCAAATTTAGAAATCAATATTTGAAACCCTTGGGGAAATATTTTCTTCCAAAGCCTTGGGTCAACCAAAGCCTTGTGAGTGGTGAGTGAAATTTGGTAGACGGAAACTGAGTGAATGCCCGTCGGAGGAACCGTTTCTATTTTGTGGGTGGTAGACTTAATCCATCACCCAGTTTTATACCACTACCTAGCCCTTGGGTAATTTTAGCAGGGTACACTATGTTGCAAGCATTCGGATCAGGTCTCCGATCTGAGGATAACTTGCTCCATTTCTCTCACTAATTTCGGAGGACATGGGAGCTGCCATTCCACCTCTGACAACTTTATGCAAAAACAAGTTAACAAGTGTAATTCGATACATCTGTTAATTTCCATACCGAACCTTTAAATCCTAATAGAGTTGTAGGGGTGCCGTCGTAACATATGGCGTTTCTTGGGTATTTATTTAAACCTGGCGGTGCCGATCTCCTCTCCCGGCCCGATCACAGCCGATTTCTTCCAGGGAGAAAGAGAGCGAGGGAGTGAGAGAAGAATCGATCCCCGTACTGGGCACCCGCGAGGAGATGAAAGGCGAAGTTGACCTCGGCGGGATTTGAACTCAGAGCGCAGGGAGCCGGAACGAATACCGCAAAGCATTCTAACTGATGCTGTACTAACGACTCTACCAATTCGTTGCCTCATCTGTTCATATAGCACCTTGAGTTGTCTCATCTGTTCATATAGCACATTGAGCCGCCTCATCTGTTCATATAGCACCTTGAGTTGTCACATCTGTTCATATAGCACCTTGAGTTGCCTCATCTGTTCATATAGCACATTGAGTTGTCTCATCTGTTCATATAGCACCTTGAGTCGCCTCATCTGTTCATATAGCACCTTGAGTTGTCTCATCTGTTCATATAGCACCTTGAGTTGTCTCATCTGTTCATATAGCACCTTGAGTTGTTGTTTTTTTTACCCTTGAAATCACATGTTTTTCAAATCCTAATAACTAAGAGTACATAACCGAGGTGATAAGATATCGATAAAGTTAAAGCGGGCCCAATATATCGCGTTTAAAGGCAGGATGATAGTTTAACGCTTGTTTTGTTCTTATGAATCACAGAGATCGGAGTTCAAGTCATGGCTAGGTGTTCATCCTTCCAGTATCGACGAAATAAATACCAGTGAAAAAATATAATAAAGCAAGCGAGACGAGGCGACGAAAGAGTTCCTACATGGTCACTCGACCTGCTAGAAATAGCAGACAAATATTGAGGGATTAGATAATATAGTTCTAGGTACACTATTCCTGAAGAAAATGATGAGATGGTCAAGACTGGAACTTGTTTGTTCATAGGTCTGATCAATTAGGGCTGATCAATTAGGGCTGATTATAGGTCTGATCAATTAGGGCTGATCATAGGTCTGATCAATTAGGGCAGATCTGCGGCTAAACAATAATAACAAGCAACCCAAATATGTTTGGCATATACTCAGTTAAACTTCGCTTTGCAATCACTATGTAGTGGGCTCGATCCCAATGCGTGACATCTTGGGCAAGTGTCTTTAACATAGCCTCGGGTCAACCCAAGCCTTGCGAGTGAAATTGGGTACACTGATTTGTGCCTCTGCCTGACGATTACGTTAAAGGTAGACGTGTGTGTGGAATACTCAATCACTTACATGCTAATTCAATGATTTGGCAGTTCAGGGATCGACAAACTCCCATCGCCTGGAATTCAGACGGGGATCCATAGGTTAAAACAACAAATACACAGCAGCAGTATTTACTGATCAGCCAGGGAAGGAGCCACTTCTTAGTCGCTTGACCTGCTAGGAATGGCAGTCAAATCTTTCTCAAATTACATCTTACCGTCTTAAATAAGAAAATGACGCATTAGATTATGTAAGTCCTCCTTCATGCAACTGTAGAACTACATTATCTATTAGCCTATTATTGACAATACATTATTTAGTTATACCTGCTTGACAAGAATGTAAGCTATGATCGAGTGTTGCTAAGACAGTAGTATTATGGTAGACCTTGGTGTATTGGCAAAGGGCGTGGGATTGGCAGAATCGTTAGAGCATCTGACAAAATGTATTGCGAGATTTGTTCTGGCTCAATTCCCGCCGAGGTCAACTTTGCCTTTCATCCTTCCGCGGTCGATAAAATAAAGTACCAGTCAAGTACTGTCATCGTTACAATCGACCGTTCTCCTCCTCCCAAATGTCAAGCCTTGTGCTTTATACTAGAACTAATTATCTATTAATACGAAGCACAGCGTTTCTCTTTTCCATTCTGATTGTCTGTTTTGAAACGAACTAAATGACGTGTCAGTAAATACAACACACACACACACACACACACACACACACATACATACATACATACATACATACATACATACATACATACATACATA
>JAOPJM010450268.1:0-11090 GCA_027124095.1 Muusoctopus leioderma | reverse complement strand
TCTGACCAGCTGTTTGGTTCCCAATCCTACCATGGCCACGCGTCGAGTATTAGTTCAGGAGAGAGCCGTCACACACTTACATATACACAAACACTTACAACACCACATGTGTCCGATACTGTGTACCTACGTATAAATGTATTGTTTACCTCTTCGTAAACCTATCGTAAAGCTACTCTGTAAATAAACCACTATTTATATATGTACACATAGTGTTTACTCTTTCTTCCTCTCTCACTGCTGCTTGTTACTGTTACACTGTCTTTCTCTCTCGGTGGCCTGCCAAAGCCTAGCTGTCTCTCACACTGCGGCTTACTAGTGTTACGCTGTCTTCCTCTCTCCGTCTTGATACTACAGCGACGTGATAGTATCACAGACGCGTCCCCCACTTTCTGGGGATAGCGGCTTATAGATACACATACATCTGTATTGACTCGGGGACTGTAAGACTAGCAACCTTACAGTCTCCCACTAATTTCATTGAGATATTGACTGGTGGACGATCGATGTCGTTCGTCAGTCAATATCGATTCGCTAAACATCTGTTTGAAACATTTAGACAGACCAATAAACTCCTTCATAACATTTAAACATACCCATTCTTTTGAAAATTTGAGACATTTTAGACATTTACAGGTGGTGCTGTAGCATAGCTGTAGCTGTGCTAGCTAAACCAAACTAAAGAACTATACTTGACACATTCTTTTGAACGTTGAGGCATCCCTTACACATCACTATGAAATCTTTAGACACAGCAAACACATCCGTAATGAGTTTTTTGGTATGGAGAGAGGGGCTATCCTCTGAAAGTCATCCCAAACTAGGGATATATTTCAACAGCTCCCATATCAACTTATCTCCATCATTTGTGAGTGTTAGTTTACATAATATAGTACATCCACAGTAACAAATGCACTCACATATTTATGTCATTTAGTATACATGTGTGTGCATATGTGCGTGTATCTACATGTGCAGATGTAAATGCACAGTAATGTGGTAGAAAGATTTATATCCTGAAACATGGTGCCATATACTCCCCATTAGTGACGGGATGATCATGGCTAGAAATGCCAATTAGATGTACTGTTTGACTGACTCGCTCTCTGTCTCTCTCACACATTCTTTCTCCCTATGTTGCAGACTTGCCTATACAGAATTTGCTGGATAACTCCAGCAACAACAAAAACAATTGAGTTGAGACACTTGCTATGTCAATATAAAATACATTAATACACTGTTCCACTTGAAATAGATGAAACTGTTTCTTTTCCTCCAGGAGTCTCATCATGACAAATTGAGAGCCTGCCTCTGTTTAATTAAATAATGTTATAGAGAGAAACAAACACTTTTTTAAAAATAGAAATTAATAAGAAAATAATTCATAAAAACAATTTCCATCAGTTAAATAAATTCACAAATTCATTTCGTTCTCAAGAATTTATTATTAACCTAAAACAATTTTCATAAAATATGACAATAGTGATATGATGCCATATTCAGTCAATGGGGGACACATCAAGGACTTAGTCTTTGGGAGAAAACACTGAAGTGGTTTCCTGTTGCCTCCTTCAACAGGTAGGTAGGTAAGTAGATAGGTATAGGTAGGTAGGTTAGGTAGGTATAGGTAGGTAGGTTGGTAGGTTAGGTAGGTAAGTAAGGTAGATAGGTAGGTTGGGTAGGTAGGTGGGTGATTAGGTAGGTAAGTGGGTGGGTAGGTTGTATAGATAAGTAGGTATGTAGAGAGAAAGAGAGAGTGAGATATATACAGATATATATATATATAGAGAGAGAGATTTTCTCAGGTTAGTATTTATTTTCTCTCCTCTTCAAGAACTCTAGCGTCAAGGGAGTGTATCTTAATGAGTCACAATGACTTGACCAATAGAAGGAACTAACTAACAAACAAAGAATAGACAATTGTCAGGGGTAAATTAGTCTGTAGTGTTGACTAATATAAGTATTTAAGTAGTAAGTGTTCACAGTCATTACAATGAGTATTTAACAAAGAAAATGCCCTCTCACCTTTCAAAACCTCAATATCATCAAGTCCAACTCTTAAGCAAATCTTATGTTTTATATTCTCAGCAAAGTCTTGACCTGTTGGTGATTGTCTAGAATTAAAACAAAAAAATATTAAACAAGAATAAATAATTGAATGAAAAAATTATATATATGAAAGTGAAACAAGCGATTTAAATAAGGGTCTACACATACTCTGAGTATCACTCATCAAGGTTAAACAGGATTTAGTATTTCCTTGTCATTACCACCTCCTCCCCTCTCCTCAATGTTTTAGTCTTTTTATTTTCTGATTGATGTTTGCCTTCCACTAACACATTACCTCTCTCTCTCTCTCTCCTCCTCCTCCTCCTCCACACCCTCCATTATTCTTCACTGTTATAATCATTCTTCCTCACTTTCACTTCTTCCAACACACACACACACACACACACACACACACACACACACACACATACATATACACACACTCTGCAATACTTTCATTTCTGCCAATATATATCCTGCAACACCAGTAGACATTCCATCTCTCTCTGAGGAACAGTTCTACCTGAAATATTAGACATGTCTTCTTCCTCACAGCATAATTCCACTGTTTGAACTAAAGATAACTGAATTAAGTCTGAGTATTAAATACTGGGTGGTTTATTGGAGAGTTCAACTTTGGAGAAAACTTTAGCAGTTTTCATCGCCGTCATTGTCACCCCCCCCCCCCCTCCATCATCATCATCAGTCATCAGTATCATCATCGGTTTAATATCTTTTATTTTTTCCATATTATTGCTATTGTTGTTTGGACCCAGTTAATCAAGCAAACCTATAATCAAAGGCATTCCAGATGTGACCTTCCCATTTTTTTTAATATGTGAAGGACTATATTGTCCAATGTGTCCTTTCCTTATATAAAACAGTAAATAGGGTGAGATTTGAGGGAGATTTGGCTGCTATTTCTAGCGGGTCAAGTGCCCACATTGAAACTCTCTTGCTGGAGGCATGTCCTTCTATATCATTGTTGTGCTACATGATGTGAGTACAAAATCAACATCAAGTACACAATACCAGGTTCTTAACTTATTTTTTAGCTAATATCAAATCTGGTTGCCTTCAACCTCTGAACATACTTGTAGTTGTTGTTATTGTTGTTTAGCCCCAGGTCAGCTCAGATCCAGCAAAAGACATTCCAACCATGACCATCCTATCTTTGTTTTTCAGATATAGTGGCAGTAGATTGGCAGAGTCAGTAGAGCAGTGTGCGAAAGACCTTGCGGTATATAGTTACATCCCTTTACATTTTGAGTTCAAATCCTGCTCAAGTCAACTTTGCCTTTCATCATTCCAGGTTTGATAAAATAAGACCCACTCTACAGGTACTGGGATTGATTACATTAACTATACATTTGAAGGTGGTGCTCCAGTATGGCCTCAGGACTACATTGTCTAATGTGTTCCTCATTTTATAAGACAGCAGGGGATGATTTGAGAGAGATTTGGCTGCTATTTCTATCAGGTCAACTGACAATATAAAAGTTCTCTCATTGACTCATATTTGGAGTAGTTGTAATTGTTGTTGTTGTTTAGACCAAAGTCCACCCTGATCAAGTAGACGTTTGATCAAAGGCATTCCAGCCGTGACCATCCCATCTTTTTCCTATGTACAGGGAACCCAAGACCACATTATCAACGTGTCCCTTTTCTAAGACAGTAGGGTGATTTGAAGGAATTTGGTTGTTATTTCTAGTAGGTCAGGCAACCAAGTAGAGGCTCTTTCATTGGCTCAGTGATGGTGGTGGAGGCATTGGATTTATTTTCATCATCACTAATATCGTTATCATCATTGCAATACTGATGATACTATTTACTTCTAGCATAGGCATAAGACCATAATTTGGGGGTAAGAGAGAGGGAGGGACAGTCGATTATATCAGCCCCAGTTCTTAACTGGTATTTTATTTTATTGGGCCCCACCGGAAGGATGAAAATTAAAATTGACTTCAGCAGGATTTGAACTCAGAATGTAACAGGAGTAACTAAATACTACAAGGTATTTTGTCCATCACTCTACCAATTCTACCATGATAATAGTAACAAAATAATATGACAATGATGACAATGTTGATGAGGATGATGGTGGTGATGATGATGATGATAATGATTACAGCAGCATATAACACATAAGTGATGACAATGACATCAATATCTATTACTGCTGCTATTGTTGTTCAGGGCTGTGATGACAATGATGATGATGGACAACGGTGTTGATAGTAGTGGTGGGGACAACAGTGTTGATAGTAGTGGTGGGGACAACAGTGGTAGTGTTGGTTATGATAATAGTGGTGTTGGATATGATGACACTGGTGATGGAGGAGGTGGTGGTCATGATGACAGTGCTGCAAGATGGCAGTGGTGGTGATGATAATAGCAGCAGTAGTAGTGGTGATGGCAGTAACATCAGTGAAGATGATAGCAGTGGAGGTAGTGGTAGTAGTGATAACAGTGATGGTGGGGGAGGATGATGGTGATGTTGGTGACAGTTGTGGTGGTGGTGGTGGTGATGATGGTAGCAGTGATGATGGTAGTGGTGATGATGGTAGTGGTGATGATGGTGGTGGTTATGGTAATGGTCATAGCAATGAAAATGACCATTATCGAAAATAAGGAAGACTTACAGAATGATGGAAACTTTTTTGGTCACAGGTCCATTCTTCCTTTTGGTGCTGCTAATTATGATCAGATCACTAAACATCCATATACAGCACTGGTCCTTTTTGCTCTGTAACAACATGACAATAACAAACATAACAACAACTAGAACAACAACAAAATAGATGTATTTCAAAATAGGGAGACATTGAGAATAATATTGAAAGATGAGTGCTTATTTCTTGAGCCAACAAAACATGCACAAAACACACATATATTATATATATGCCAACGACCTCTATGTAACATACCAAGAGAGTACGTTTGAAGCAGTAGAAACAAACCTCAGCTCAGCCCTATATGAGCTACTCCTCTACTGTGAGTGCAACCACCTACACACCAACCCTGTGAAGATACAAGTCTACACATTCCACCTCAGGAATCATTAAGCCAACCAACCTCTTAACAGCAAATGATCTAGAATACCACTTGAGCATTGTGGACCACACTCTCTCCTTTAACTCTTAACATCCAGTAGGACATGATTCCACACAGTACCACATCATCAAATTCATATGAATAATTGAACTATATATATATATGGTGAAAGTGAACTATTTTTGTGTGAGAACACTTCAAGCACCTGTGTTCCTTATCTGTAAATTTCATAATAAATAAGCCTCAAAAAACCCATTTTAAGGTATTTTCTACTCAAACATTGAAGGACATAGAAAATTTTTAACAGGATGTTAAGAGTTAATTTCGACAATGTTTTCTTCTTTCAGAGACGGACAGTGATACCAGTTCCGGTTGTCCTATTGATGTGCTGGTACGGCTCATCTCCCTCATTGGTTGTATCGCTCATAGACAGCTGGAGCACTTGGACAGGAATGTCCTCACTGAGATGAAGCGCCGAACTGCTGTGCTTGAAAGAAATAAATCCAAGAAAAAGAAATCTAGAAAAAATAATCGGGTATGTGTATATATATATATATGTATGTATGTATGTTTGTGTGTGTGCGTGCATGTATCTATCATCATCATTATCATCATCATCGTTTTTATGTCAGCTTTTTCAAATCCCAAATCTTGTTGCGGTCAGCTTCGCCTTTCACACTTCCAGGTTCAATAGATAAAGGTACCAGTCAAGTAATAAGGGCAATTCTTCTGTTTGTCTGTCTGGCTGTCTCTCTCTCACTCCCTCGCTCCTTCTCTCTCCCTGTCTCTCTCTCTCTCTCTCTCCCTCTCAGAATCAGCTACATTGTGGGAGACCACTCACAGCATTTCTTTCTCTAGAAATAGAAGTTTCAGAGAGGGGCTAGCAACCTTTTCTCAGAAAAACTGATATGGCTAATCCAAGGATAGACTGATGTACAGTACAGCACAGAATTGATATAAAGGAAATGATACACTCCCATTTGTGTGTACAAATGAAAGAATAAGTACTCAATGCATGTAGTGGAGTATATTTAGTTGTTCAAGGCTGATGGCTGACTGTGTTGATACTCTAAGTTTCATTCGGGCAACTGTGTGCAAGTTGTTGCCATTGTTTACTGATTTATGGGCGTCTCCTACTATAGCTTCAAGTGTCTCCTACTATAGCTTCAAGCCGACCAATGCCTTGTGAGGGAAATTGGTAGACAGAAACTGTATAGAAGCCTGTTGTATGTATGTATATATATGTATGTATATATGTGTGTTAGCGTTTTTGTCCACAATGTCTTGATTGTTGACATCGCTTGCCTGCCGTGATTATTTGTTTACATCCCATGTAAAACAATAGGCTGGCAGATTAGCTGTTCGACGGTTGAAGATCCGTTGAAAAACTACTTTACTTAGAAAACTATGTAAGGGTTGGCAACAGGAAGGGCATCCGGCTGTAGAATACTGCTCCAAAAATTAAATTCGTCCAACCCATGCTAGCATGGAAAAACCTAGATGTAAAAATGATGCTGATGATGACGAATTGAGTATTTTTTTTTGACTGAGATAAATCCTAAGTAATGCTGATGCTCTATGTGTGTTTTACTACAGGATGTTACGTCTACCACTGTTGATAGCACTGGAATTGAAGAGGAACTAGGTCTGGCAGGAGCTTCGGCAGAAGATGATGAAGCTGAGCACATTCGAAAAGTTTGTGAAACAGAACTTATCACCGGTAAGTACCGATTCTTATGAACTGTTCAATAAAATTACACCAGAACTATTTTCATAGGGAGTTCTGGGACTCCTTGAACTTTGTCATTTGTACATATAGTCACAGGTTCTATGTAGTTTGTTTGGTTAAAGTGCAGCTATGGACTGTGCTACTTGGTGTGTTGTTGTTGTTGTCAATAACTCTGTGTATAATATATGTCCTCTATTTCAGGTGACACCCTGCTAGCTTCTGTCGCTCCTTTAATTGTGGGTGTTTGTCGGAACCAGCCCAAATACAGTAATCCCGAACTCCGCACAGCAGCAAGCCTGACTCTGTCCAAGCTCATGCTCATCAGGTCAGTAATAGGTTTTGCTATAATGTTGTAATGCTATAAAATGTTGCTGTCCATACTAAATCGATCTGTTGTAGTTTCATTGTTGCCAAATGTCCTTTTGTCTTTTTCTTAGTTAGTCTGATGATCCCACGTGGTTGCGAAGCGAACTCCTTAACCACACAGCCATGCCTGTGTAGGATTTTATATAATGTGGTTTCATTATAAAATAAATGTTTTTAATTATAAATAAATCATTTTAAAGAAAACGTTTCACATAATTCATGAAGATTCTTTTTTTTTCCATGCTTAGGCACAGGTATGGCTGTGTAGTTAAGATGTTCATTTTGTAACCACATGGTCCCGGGATCTATTCCACACCTTGGGCAAGTGTCTTCTACTATAGCCTCGGTTCGACCAATACCTTGTGAGTGAAATTGGTTGACAGAGACTGTATAGAAGCCTGTCGTATGTGTGTGTGTGCGTGTTTGCGTTTGTCTCCACGAAGTCTTCATTGTTGACATCACTTTGCTACCAGTGCGCGTTTGTTTACATCCCGTGTAGTATAACAATCGGCCAGCAGATCAACTGTTCAACGGTTGAAGATTCTTGGAAAAACTACCTTACTTACACAAATTTGTAAGGGTTGGCAACAGGAAGGGCATCCAGCTGTAGACTACTGCTCCAAAAACAAAATTCACCCAATCTATGCCAGCATGGAAAAACAGATGTAAAAACAATGATGATGGTGGTGGTGCTTGATTAAAAAAAAAATATTTATTACAGGTTTTTATTTTATCATTTTTTTATATTTTATATTTTTCAGCTCTGAATTCTGTGAGAACAATCTTCAATTGCTGTTTACAATCCTGGAGAAGTCTTCACAGCCGAGTATCCGTGCCAACACAATCATTGCCTTGGGAGATCTTGCTTTCTTGTTCCCTAATCTCATTGAACCCTGGACTGCTCATATGTATGCCAGGTAAGTGTCTGTCCTGCTACTTGTACTTTTCACTATAAATTAACTCGTAACATCCTGTTAAATAATTTTCCAAGTCCTGTAATGATTTAGCAGAAATTCCTTAAAAACAGGGTTTTTGCATCTTATTTTATTACGAAATTTACAGGTAAGAAACACAGGTGAGTGAGGTGTTTTCACACAAAAATATTTCACTTTCAGCATATATATATATATATATATATATATATATAGTTTAATGATTCGTATCAGTTTAATTATGTGGTACTATGTGGAACCTTGTTCTACAGGATGTTAAGAGTTAATTATTTAATTAACCTGTTTCACCTGTTCTACCCTCTGGCCTTCTTCAAGTGCCTGTCGTCCTATTAGGTGATGTTTCGAAATTTTGGACCAAACTCTTTATTCAAACCACGGAGGTAGATAATTACTCATTCTGTTGTCCATGCCCAGGATATCCTCATATTAGTTATTACTGTTGTGATGTTGCTTGCACGTTCCACTTAATTTAGAGTATAGTGGTTACACTAAGGATTGAACTCACGCCCACCAGCTAAACTACCACACTTAACACTTAACCAACGCTTATATTGACCATGCTATTGTCCCATAGGACAATTAGGCGATGGAAATTAGGAGCTTTAAACATAACCTGTTTTTAGAGTCGTTAGCGCGTCGGACAGAATGCCTTGCAGTATTCGTTCTGGCTCACTGCACTCTGAGTTCAAATCCCGCCACGGTCAACTTTGCCTTTCGTCCTTCTGGCGTCGATAAAATAAGTACCAGTCAAGTACTGGGGTTGTTGGCCTTGTGCCTATGTTATAGATAATTATTATTATTATTTATTTGTTTATGGTCTTAGGCTTAATGTTCCCTGTTTCTTAATTAAAGTGCTCCCATATGGTGCTTATGTTTATGCTGGGCCTACTGAGGAGGTTGTCAGAGCCAAGCATATGTGCTGATTCTTTTGATCGTCTTATCTTCCAGTGTTGTTCCTTATCTATTTATCTTGAGTACAACGGCCGAAACGTTGTGATCACAGCGACCATGTTGAGGGCAGACACTGGTCCGAATAAACCAATGTGAAATAATAATTCCTCATCTCGGAAATTTTTGACAAAGACAACAATATAATTCTCTCAGTACATATCTCTTCAATAAAACTTCTTGTTCCATGTTGAGGACACTAGTCCGAATAAACCAGTGTGTAATAACAATAATTCCTCATCTCAGAAATTTATGACAAAGCCAACAATATGATTCTCTCAGTAAATATCTCTTCAATAAAATTTCTTGTTCCTTTTTTTTTTTAACATTCTCTTTTTGGCAGATTACGTGATCCGTCACCATTGGTCCGGAGAAACACTGTCTGTGTTCTCTCGCATCTTATTTTGAACGACATGGTGAAAATCAAGGGACAAATTAGTGAAATGGCTGTTTGCATCATTGATGACGATGACAAAATCCATGGATTGGCAAAACTGTTCTTTGTAGAACTTTCTCAAAAGGTTAGGGAAAAAATAACCAAAAAATAAAAACAAATCTTTTTTTATTTAATTTTATTTTATTTTATTTTTCTGTTTAAAAGAAAATGTTTTAAATATATTAATTCAAATGAAGCTAGGTAGTGTGTGTGTGTGTATATACTCTTTTATTCTTTTACTGATTTCAGTCATTAGACTGCGGCCATGCTGGGACACTGCTTTAAAGAGTTTAGTCAATCAAATTGACCCCAGTACTTATTTTTAAGTCTGGTACCTATTCTATCAGTCTCTATTTGCCGAATCGCTAAGTTACAGGACATAGACATACAAACACCCGGTTTGTTTTTTTACAGTGCCGGAATAAATACTGCGAGGCATCTTGTTCGATGCTCTAGTGATTCTACTAGTTCACCACCCTAGACTGGTACTTTATTTATCTACTCTCGAAAGGACGAAAAGCAAAGTTGGCCTTGGTGGGATTTGAACTCTGAGCGCAGTGAGCTGGAACGAATACTGCAAGGCATTCTATCCGACGCACTAACAACTCTGCCAATTGCATGGGTTGGACGGAGATTTCTTGAGGCAGCATTTTACGGTCGGATACCCCTTCCTGTCACCAACCATACTGGTTTAGTATGGGAGTCACAACATTGAATCACTGAACGGCCGGGCATTTGGTTATTGGAGACATAAACAAATGTCACTGGTCGATTTCAGCGATAAATGGCGTCAAGCAATGACACGCATGCACGCACACATACTACACACACACACACAAATATATATATTTGTATATTTATACGACAGGCTTCTTCATTGGTCGGCCTGAGGCTATAGTAGAAGACACTTGCCTAAGGTGCCACGCAGTGGGACTGAACCCGAAACCACAAGGTTACGAAGCAAACTTCTTAACCACACAACCATCCCTCAATTATTTAATTATTTCCTCCATGTTTTTCACTTATTTTTCATTATTCTCTTCTCCCAACAGGCAAATGCTATTTATAACATCATCGCCGATATTATTAGTCGTCTCTCAGACCCTGAATTAGGAGTCGATGAAAATTCCTTCAAAACCATTCTCAAGTAAGTTGAAGACTACATAAGCTTAAACTTTCATCTCTTTCTGAATATTTTTGAACAGCCAATCCACCACCCTTTCACATATAATAATAATTCTTTCTACTATTGGCACAAGGCCAGACATTTTAGGGGAGGGGTAAGTCAATTAAATCGACCCGCAGTACTTGACTGGTACTTTTTTTTTATCGACCCCGGATGGATGAAAGGCAAAGTTGGCCTCGGCGTGGTTTGAACTCAGAGCGTAGCGGGCCAGAACGAATACTGTAAGGCATTCTGTCAGACGTGCTAACGATTCAGCCAATCCACCACCCTTTCACATATAATAATAATAATAATCATCATCATCATCGCTTTTTACGTCCGTTTTTCCATGCTAGCATGGGTTGGACGGAGAGAGAAATTTTTGAGGCA
>JAOPJM010450167.1:0-11091 GCA_027124095.1 Muusoctopus leioderma | reverse complement strand
CCAAGGTGCCACGCAGTGGGACTGAACCCGAAACCATGCGGTTGCGAAGCGAACTCCTTAACCACACAGCCATCTGACAGGCTCCTGTACAGTTTCCGTCTACCAATTTCACTCACAAAACATTGGTCAGCCCGAGGCTATAGTAGAAGACACTAGCCCAAGGCTATGGTAGAAGACACTTGCCCAAGGTTCCACACAGTGGGGCTGAACCCGAAACCACGTGGTTGTGAAGCGAACTTCTTAACCACACAGCCATACTTGTGCGTGTGTGTGTGTGTGCTGTCTTATCTGTTCTGTCAGGTAGATATGTTTATAAAACTTGAAAGACAATTTTTTTTAAATCAGAATTTAAATAAAAGAGAAGAATTGATAAACAATTGAGACCATTATTATTTTGTTATTCTTTTTACCTCAAACGTAAGTTTAAGAGAAAAAAATGAATATTCTAGAAATGATTAAAATATATATATTTTTTAATTTTAGGCTTCAAATTCTCTGATTCTAAAGATCTTTAAATAACTAAGGTAAGTTTAAATTTAAAACTAATACTGTTCTTTTCTTGCATTAATATTTTGTATCATTTGATATTTATTTTATTCTGTATTTTATTACTTTTTTATTGCACCACAATTAAGTTGGCTGAGTTAATAATATATTGTTTGACTATTGAAATGGTGACAGTTCAGTTATAACCGAGACATTAACGAGCCAACAATGGAGGACTCTATACAGTCGCTCGCCTTGCTAGAAATATTAGCCAAATCTCTTTCAAATCATGCCCTGCCTGCATTAAAATGGAAGAACACATTGGACAATGTAGTCCTAGATATATGAAAAGATGTGATGGTCATGGCTAATGCCTTTGCTCATAGATCTACTCGATGAGGGCTGACTTAGGGGTAAACAACAACCAAAACACTTAAATTCTTGCTGGCTTATTCCACAGCCTCCCACTATAAGCACTGTATAATTAATGAACATTTCATTAGTTTGCAGTGCTGAGTTCAAGTCTTGCTATAAGCCTGAGGAAAGGCAACAGGAAATCCACTCCTGTGTATCCTACTATAGAACATTCTGTGAATACTTCATCTACAGGATCATATAAGTCAATGGCTGACTCTGCTTTGTATGTCATTAATAAATCTAACATTATCTTTTGTTGTTTTATTTACTATTGAAGGGGGGAAAATATTGTTGTCATAACCTGTAGTGATTCTCTGATAGGATGAGATCAATATAACTGATATTTTGATTCGTTGAAAGCTAGCGATGATTGCTGGAAATGCATGAACAAGGAGGAGTTGCAAAGAGAATCAGCTGTTTGATATAAGGCTTTGCTCTTAATAATCTGTCTTTTTCTTTCTAATCTCTCTCTCACTCTCTCATGTATATATATATATATGTATACTTTTGACAAATCATAGATCTAATATCTTTTATCAATATCTAATATTAATATCTGTTTTCAATATCCAATATCAATATCTCGTCCACTTGGCCATTTGCTATGCATAAACATACATGCATGGATGTGCACACACACATTCTTATTGGTTTTATGCCCATTTCTCTGTTAGCATGGTTTGGATGGGTTTGCAATACAACTACCTTCATCATACCTTGGTCCTGCATCATCTCTTCTTACTTCTTTTTCCGGAATTTTCTTTGATCTCCTTTGACTTTGCCTCTTATGCTATTAATTATGATGAGCATAATTTTATAATTACAATGGATATAATATAAAAGGCTTTTTAAATGAATTTCAATTTCAGATTTTCTTCCTTGATTTCATTTTATGGAAACAGGCTGTTTTATTGATTTGAAATTTGAAATTGAAAAGGACTATTAAAGAGAGAGAAAAAATCTTTAATCAATGTTCTCCACCTCATAGTGGCAAATACTCTCATCCCTATGTAGGCAATACAACTATTTATGTTTTTATGCAGTTTAGTTGATATAGTAAAGTATAATGGATCACAAGAGTACTACTAAACCAAAAATTCCTAACCCCAATTGCAATTTTCATTTTCCTTGATGTATGAATATTTATTTCTCTATAGTTTCCACTGAATGTTATCATTATTTCTCACTTGATTTCAACTTAACACTTCCAAAAATGACCTGATTTTCCCACTGAAGTTTGATGTTAATAAGCTACCATAGTTATATCTTAACAAGATATAATCTTCCTTCTCTTTTCTGTAGTATGCTTTATCAATACTAGTATGGTTTATAGTCTATCAATACTGAACAATCTGAAATATCCTTGAATAAAACAGTTACTGTTTCAATCTATTATTGTTTAAATATATGATTTTTTAAATTTTATTTTACAATTGAAATATTCCTTATGTTTTATTTTATCTAGTAATAATTCATATTTGTTCTTTCTACTTTTCAGATGGACTTGCTGAAGGTATTGTTTCCATGGCTTGATTGAAGCTTTGGAAACATGTAAATACTGCTGTATGTGACTAACATGTATGGTGTGTGAAAAAAGCTGACATCATTATCAAGGCTAATGGATCATAAACGAGTTCACACGGGTGAACGTCCCTATGTTTGCCAGGTATGTCAGAAAAGGTTTACCCAGAAGGCTCATTTGGTCATCCATAAGCGAACTCACACAGGAGAGAAGCCATATGCCTGTCATATTTGCCACAAGCGATTTGCACAGTCGTCCCATCTGAATAACCACAAGCGAATCCACACTGGAGAAAAACCTTACTTCTGTAATGTATGTAACTTAGGTTTTAGTCGGAAGCAGAGACTAGAGCTACATGTACTACAACATGCACAGCAAAAGAATGAAAACAGCCAACTAATGAACAATAATGATGATGTAAACAGTACTAATAGTAATGATAATAAATCCATTACATTTACATCAGAGGCTGAAGCGGCATATCAGCGCCCACTGCTAGATTCTACGCAGGTTTGTTATTCCTTCTATCTTATTCCATGTCGGTTTCCAGTATTTTTTCTTCTTTCTTCTATTTTCATCAAATAAAAAGTGAGGTGTATAGTGTTCATTGAAATTTTGATTTTTTTTTTTTAAATTTGAAGGTTTAATTATTGCATAAGATTCACTACTACATAGATTTGCTGTTGACTAATAATATAGGTATTCCAAAGGCATCATAACAAACTTAATATTAGACAGAATGAAGTTAGATGCCATTTTCTTATGATAGACATAGAAAACTAAATGAAGTGTACACCTATTGAAGCTGGTGATTAATTGAGTATGTAAGCAGATAGACATGTTTATATGAATTTGTAAGATTGAAATGACAAGCATCTAGGAATAAGAAACATTGATTGTTGAATATAAGAGAGATGAATTTTATGATTTGAACATGTAAACTTATTGAATAAAATAGTTAGAGGAGGAAGTCACGGCTGGAAACACCAGTTGAACAAAGATTGATTGACTATCTATGTGCCATAGGTTTGTTTGATTGAGGTTGATCCTGAGCTAAACAACAACTAAGTTGAATGATAACAAAATGTGAATGAGATAAAGTAGAAGTGAGCTAAGGAAGATAAAATGTGATCTATGAAGTAGTCAGAACTTAGAAAAGAATTCACTAAAGACAGTTAAAGATAGAAGGAGGCCATATTGCAGTCTCCTCCAACTTATATCAGTATGAGAATTTACTGCAAAAATGTTAATGGTAATAATTAAAATGAGTGTTGTCATCGTCATTGTCGTTATCATCATCATCATCATCATCATCATCACTTTTACGTCCATTTTTCCATGCCACGATGGGTTGGATGAATTTTGTTTTTGGGGTAGTATTCTACAGACAGATACCCTTCCTGTCGCCAACCCTTACATACTTTTGTAAGTAAGGTAGTATTTCCATGGATCTTTAATCGTTGAACAGCTAATCTGCCAGCCAATTGCTATACACAGGATATAACCAAATGAGCACCGGTAGCCAACGGATGGCAACAATGAAGACTTCATGGAGACAAATGCAAACAAGCATGCATGCACACACATACACACACACACGACAGGCTTCTATACTGTTACCGTTTACCAATTTCACTCACAAGGCATTGGTCGGCCCAAGGCTATAGTAGAAGACACTTGTCCAAGGTGACATGCAGTGGAATAGATCTTGGGAACCATGTGGTTACAAAGCAAACTTCTTAACCACACAGCTATGCCTGCGCCTACCCATGTATCAACATTAACTCTTAACATCCTGTAGGACATGGTTCCACACGCTACTGCATCATCAAATTAATATGAATTATTGAGCTTTATATGTGGTGAAAGTGAAATATTTTTGTGTGAAAACACCTCAAGCACCTGTGTTTTTTACCAGTAAATTTCATAATAAATCGGTTGTAGAAAACTTATGTTTTTAAGCATTTTCTGCTCAATCATTACAGCACTTAGAAATTTTTTTACAGGATATTAAGAGTTAAATATGGATTTTGAAAGGGCTTCAGTAACAAGTGTACATTTTTGTGCATTTATTTAGTGAATCTCTCATCACTGCTTTAGCAAGTATGATGGAGTCTATGATTCACTGAGGAGGTTTAATAAGACTGAAACATGTTCAGAGTTGTTTCTCGTATTCGCTGAAATAATTAAAATAATTTAAACAATGACTAATATTGTTTTTTTTCTTGATTAATTAAGCAGTAAAAGACACTTATATTGAATCTGTACATTCATACATCTTTTAGAATTTGTAATTATAATTATAATAATACCACCTCTCATATTTCTATTATGTGGCACAGAAGATAGCTCTTTGGATTTGCTTGAGCCACATTCCTGACAATAATGTCTATTAATTCACATAGGCCTTCATTTTCTCGTAGTTAGACCTCATAGCATAACAACAATTTTGTTTAATACAGGGATATCAAGAAGACATTTTAAATGAAATTTGTCAGCTAACTTCACCAAAGAGAAAGCTTAATTCCTACTAAATTATAAATGTGTGTGTGTGTGTATACTTAGATAGCTGTTCTTTAAGCATACAGAGATACATTGTTATAGCAATATATCATCATCATCATCATCGTTTTACGTCCATTTTCCATGCTGGCATGGGTTGGACGGGTGATTTCGGCCGCGTCACTTCCTCACTGGAGTCACCACTCTCCCAGACGGATCGGCGGCCCACGTCTTGCTCGTGTTTCATTTGGCATGGTTTCTACCGCTGGATGCCCTTCCTATCACCAACCACTTTACAGAGTGTACTGGGTGCGTTTTGTCGTGACACCGACACGTATGTATATATATATATATAGTGTGTATGTATGTATATATATATAGTGTGTGTGTGTGTATATATTATTAATATCCTTGTTTCTTTCTACCATTAATTACAGGCCTGCAGAATACACAAGTCCAGACGTCAGCAAAAGAAAGAAATCCATAAAAACAGATTCTACACCAAGAATTGATTCCTATTTCTTCAGTGTATAAAAATAACAGGCAAATATTTGTATATAATTTTCACTTTGGTAGTAGTAGTAATAATAATAATACTAAAAATAAAATAATTTAAAATCAGTCTATGGTTAATTATAGTATTTTTTTCTCCTCTTTGCTCCTACTCTCATGAGGGTGGCTGAATCGTTAGCATGTCGGACAGAATGCCTTGCAGTATTTGTTCTGGCTCCCTGAGTTCAAACCCTGCCTTTCATCCATCTGGGGGTCGATAAACAAAGTACCAGTCATGTACTGGGTCGATTTAATCGACTTGCCCCTCCCTCCAAATTTCTGGCCTTGTGCCTGTTAGAAACAATTATTATTAGTTACTGCCCTTTACATTCTGAGAAAGTACCAGTTTTGATGTAATCGACTGTTCCCTTGCCCTAAATTTCTGGCCTTGCGCCTGTGTTAGAAATCATCAGTTGAAGGCAGCATTCATTCTGGCTCACTGCGCTCTGAATTCAAATCCCGCTGAGGTCGACTTTGCCTTTCATCCTTCCGGGGGTCGATCTAATCAAACTTTCCCCTTCTCTAAATTTCTGGCTTTGTGCCAATATTAGAAAGAATTATTTCGTATAGGCGTAGGCATGGCTGTGTGGTTATGAACTTTGCCTCATAACCATGTGGCACCTTCTCGGGCCGACCAATGCCTTGTGAGTGGAATTGGTAGACAGAAGAAGCCTGTTATATATGAATGTATGTATGTGTGTGTGTGCGTGCTTGTCATCGCTTGACGCTGTTTATCGCTGAAATAGACCGGTGACATTTGTTTGTCTCCAATAACCAGATGCCCGGTGATTCAGTGTTGTGATTCCCATACTTAATCAGTATGGTTGGTGGCAGGAAGGACATCCAACCGTAAAATGCTGCCTCAAGAAATCTCCATCCAACCCATGCTAGCATGGAAAAAACAGACGTCAAAACGATGATGGTGATTATGTACACATTTTTTACTTATTTCTGAAATCATCCAAACAACAAGGGGAGTTCAATAATGAACAAACCAGCTGGTGAGTCACGGTTTGGACTGTTCCACTGTCACAGAGAGGGGAGTCCAATAATGGACAAACCAGCAGGTGTCTCATGGTTTGGACTGTTCCATTGTCACAAAAATGGAATATTCCACATTGTCCCGTTTCACTTTGGTGATGTCTCTGGTTAGGGCCAAATCAAACGTAGACTTGATTAAAACATGTCCACTCCCTCCATATGGGCTCTGAGTCCCTTTGACAGACTTTCTGTTGGTTCCATCTCCATATATTGGCATTGGTGCAATATTTCACCAATCTTTCCTTCCACAAAGTTTGATCTCAGAACATAAAGAGCCGGAACTAAATACCGTCCGACACCCCACCGCCGCCCTAGACTGTTACTTTATTTATCTACCTCGAAACGATGAAAGGCAAAGTGCAGTGAGCCAGAACGAATACTTCCAAAGCATTCAATCCGATGCGCTTAACTCTTAACATCCTGTAGGACATGGTTTGTTCCACACAACACAGCACCAACAAATTGATATGAATTATTGAACTATTAATATATATATGGTAAAACTATTTTGTGTGTGAAAACACCTCAAACACCTCTGTTTCTTACCTGTAAATTTCATAATAATTAAGCTGCAAAAAACCCCCTGTTTTTAGGCATTTCCTGCTCAATCATTACTGGACTTAGAAAATTTTCAACAGGATCATCATCATCGTTTCGTTTTACGTCCGTGTTTCCATGCTGGCATGGGTTGGACAGGTGATTTCGGCCTGCGTTGCTTCCTCATTGGAGTCACCACTCTCCTAGACGGGTCAGCGGCCCACGTCTCACTCCTGTTTCATTTGGCATGGTTTCTATGGCTGGATGCCCTTCCTATCACCAACCACTTTACAGAGTGCACTGGGTGCGTTTTATCGTGCATTAAGAGTTAACGACTGTCAATTCATCGCTGAAATTACTATAAGACATTAGGAAGAATAACAACAACAACGACAATAACAAAAAAAACTAACACCAACAACAACAAATGGAAGACCAGTTTTTTTTTTTTTTTTGCATTTTTTTTGTTTTCACTTAAACACATTACTTTAATAACAAACGTCCAGGTAAAAAGATTTTAGCTGAAGCCAAAAATGTTTAGGCGAAAAAATTCAGTAAATTAAAAAAGAAAATTCCAACAATACCTCACACTTTTCAATGCAAGAATTGTGTGAGAAAAATGTTTTTTTATTTTTTTTTTATAGAAATTATTTTATTTTTTGGTTAAATTTTTTGCAAGGGGAGACACGTTGATATATATTTTTTTTTTATCATTTCATTTATTTATTATTATTATTATTTTTTTTGAAATATCTCATATTATTTCAGGTGTTTATTATTAGTGTATGTATGTATGTATGTATGTGTAAGCACAAGATAAGCCATTAAAAAAAAAAAAAGAAAGAGGAAGAAGAAGAAAAAATTAGTTTTGATCTGGTTTTTTTTTTTTTTTTTTTTTCATTTTCTTTTTTTAAATAGACAGATTTCAAGGTTTTGGACGATAAATATTTGAACTTATGTAGCTTTTTTTTCTTGTCGAATAATTTGGGAACGTTGTCGTACCTTTTTTTTTGTTTCTTACTGGGGAGGGGAGGGGTTTTTTTTCTGTAAATCATCCATATATATATATACATATATATATATATGTATGTATATATATACATACATGGCTATATATATATATATATATATGGCTATATATATATATATATATATATATACATCCACATTCATAGCTATACATATATATGTACATTCATAATATTCACATACATATCTATATCTATATATATATATGTACTTTCATAATATTCACATACATATCTATATATATGTATATATATATACATACTTTCATAATATTCACATACATATCTATATATATGTATATATATACATATATATATACTTTCATAATATTCATACATATCTATCTATATATATGTACTTTCATAATATTCATACATATCTATCTATATATATGTACTTTCATAATATTCACATACATACACACACACATATATATATATATATATATATATAAATACATATTCACATAGCTATATAAACTATATATATATATATGTACACACACATACATAGCTATATATATATATACATACACACACAAACATATATATATAAATGGAGGCATTCGTTGTTCTCAGGGAGTTTTCAATATTTTTTTTCCGAACAAGAAAAAAAAAATTTTTTCTTTTAATTATTATTAATTAATTTTTTTTTAAATTTAGACGTCGTCTGCCATTTTGTAACGAAAGACAATAATTACAAAAAAAAATAATTAAAAAAAGGTAAAAAAATTTCTTCTCTTATTGTTTATATATTTCCTATTTTTATTTATTTTTTTTGTGGAACAAAAAAGAGAGAAAGAGAAGAAAAGAGTAAAAGTGGTTAAATCGAATTCGGACGGATATATTTGTTTGTTTTTTTTTTTGGTTTTTTTAAATTTTGTTCATGGTTTATTTTATTAACAAATTGTTGTTTTTTTGTCGGTTGTTCTTCTAGTGTTTTCCGTTTATTTTTCGGTTTTTTTTCTTTGTGTCTGTGCGTGCGTATGTATGTATATGTGTGTGTTCAATTGAGTTATACAAAAATTTACAACATATATATGGAAAAAAAAAAAGGATAAAAATGAAAACATTTTTCAAGGAAGCGAGATGAAAACGATCTGGGATAGTGAGAAGAAGACAAGGAGTAAAAAGGGACAAAAAATAAATAAATTTCAGTATAAAAAAGTGAAAAGGAAGAAAATAATTAAAAAATGACGATAAATCATCATCATCAACATCATCACGATAAGTAAAAAGTTTTTTATTTTTGTTTGCCCCATTCTCTTTTTTTTTTTTTCCATCTTAAGTGACTCAGTCAGTCACTTGAAAAACAAAAAAAACAAAGTCCAGTGCCAATAGTTTTTTATTTTATTTTTTACAGGCTTTGGGTTCAGAAATTTTTTTTTTTTCATTGAAATTTTAAAGTTTAAAAATAAAATAGAATTAAAAAAAAAAAGAAATTCGTCTTGCCTACCTGAGGGCTAAAATGTTTTAAATAATAGTTTCGATCAAATACAAGCTTAACCATTTATATATATATATCCATTTTATATTTTTTCTTGTTTAAAAGACATTCTTTTTTTACTGTTAAAAAAAAAATGCATTAGAACTAAAATATATATATATATGTGTGTGTGGGGGTATTGTGTTATGTTGTGAACAAGCAAAGAGAACTCAATTCCATACAAGAGTGAAAGTACTTTATCAAAGATAACACAACAATGTTAAGGGGCTACCATCGGTTTCTTGCTTTAGTTTGACCTGTTGTGTTGATTGTACATTCATCAGGCACTCTCTCTCTCTATCAACACAATAGGTCAAACTATCGCTGATTAAAGCAAGAAACCAATGGTAGCCTCTTAACATTGCTGTCTTATCTTTCATAAAGTGTGTATGTGTATATATATATATATATATATATATACCCACACAAACACACATATATATATAACATGGGGGGGGGGGTCATGATATTTGAGAACAAGGAAAAAGGAAGAAAAGAAAGTAGGTGAGCATGTCAGTTTTCGAGTTCTTTGATTGAGGCGGAACAAAAACATTCAAAAAGTTTTAGCAGCATAAATTTAATAGGCTCCCACTGACGAGAGAGAAGTCTGTTAGAGACCTTGTGGCTCCCACTGACGAGAGAGAAGTCTGTTAGAGACCTTGTGCCAATACAGCTGAATTCACTGTGGTCATTCCTCGACTCATCTTAACAAATAAACCAGCAGTCTCCATTGACCACAATGTGCTCTTCATTATACACACACGTACACGTGTATATATATATATATACACACACATGTGTATATATATATATACACACGTACACGTGTATATATATATATATACACACACATGTGTATGTATATATATATATATACACACACATGTGTATATATATATATATATATAGACACACACGTGTATATATATACACACATATAGACACACACGTGTATATGTATATATATAGACATGTATATATATATATCTGTGTGTGTATATATAAACATGTATGTGTGTGTGTGTATATAAGCCCTTAAAAGTCATTTTTGTGGTTGTTTGGGATGATATTTCTTCAAATGTTGTATGGAATTTTTCCAAAACGAGAGAAGAAAAAAAGAAAGAATAAAAGAATGAATTCCCCCAAAAATGAAATTGAAATTTCCAAAATATTCTCGCAGGCGGCGAGATACATTTTTTTTTTTTTGCTTTATTAGAAATGGAGGAAAAAAAAAAATTTGTTTTCGATGGATATTAAAATATTGCAATAAAAATTAAAAAAAAATAAAAAATAAAACAAAGTACCGGAACTCGTTAATCCCATTTTGGCATTTAAAGAGAGGTCTTGGAACAGATGCAAAGAAATCTGTGAAGACAGGATCTTCACCAATTAAGGCACAATGCATCATGTCAAAATTAGCTTTAGAAATACCAATTTTTTTTTTTTTCCTATTTCCGAAAAAATTCCAAAGACGTAACAATAATAAATCCCCCCCTCCCCCACACAGGCTTGCGCAAACC
>JAOPJM010450065.1:0-11091 GCA_027124095.1 Muusoctopus leioderma | reverse complement strand
TCGTCCTTAATGTTTTCCAGGCCCTTGTGGCCAATAAAAGAAATCATTATTATTATTATTATTATTATTATTATTGAATGTTGCTGTGAGCAATTGTGTCTTCACCTCCCTCCTAGAATTTTGGATTTCTTTACAAAGTACAACTGAAAGAAAAATGTTTCTTTGGGGATAATTTTCAACAGAAAACGCTGTGGAATGCATTGTACGTCTATACCATACCAGGGAAGATATGATGTCTGTCATTTTGGGGCATAATTTTATTTTTCTGTTTACATTCAACTCATGATGGCTTCTCGTCAGAGAAACGCCACCTCAAAAAAAAAAAAAAGTGAAAAATCTTTAAAATAAAAGTTAAAATTTGATTTCACAGCATTGTATACGAAAAAAAAATATATATATTTTAACGTTTAAAACAGTCAATTTGAATGATACTGTTAACAAACAAAAAAACATACACACATATACATTTTGCTAAACGAAGAAAATAAACAATTTTAATGACCGAAAATTCTGTTTTGGGTGACACAGAAGGATCTGTCAGTAATTCTCTTGCTAGCGCTGCCAACAACTGAGGTGATGAATATGAGTGACCTAGCAGAGAAAAGATATTCGTGGGAGGGATATGTGACCAAGGAAAGTGCCACCTTGCTTGAGGTCTTTATCCAAGAGCGAGCAAGGAGGAAGGCCACATCTCTCCGCATCTCTAAAAATACAGAGGTTTTCCTTATGTCCTAAAAGCAACAACTGGAGGTAACTTTGGCTGATGTGTGGAGCGATATCTCCTCAAGCGGTTGGGGTAGGGCTCATCGGATCATATGCATGATTTTCAAAACTGAGGAAGGGTCGAGAAAGCAGGACGAGCTGATGCGTCATACCCCTGTACATAGGTTAGTGTCACAATACATGAGACGACGCAACACAAGGGTCCAGATGAAAGACATTAGCGATGACGTTGACCCATGACCTGTCGGCATCTTTGTGGAACAGTACGGGTAGGTAGTGAGTACTGAAGTGACTTGATACATTTCAGGTTTGCATGGACACAAAAGTCCTAATGAAACCCGAAGACCATAGGCTATTCCAGAGGTGTGCTTTGTCGTGGGTGCGAAAAGAAAAGCAATGAGACTGGTGATGCAGTACAGAAAGCCCAGCTGCGAGTCGTTTGGCAGCAAGGGTCATTTGAAGGTTTTCTGCCCGGAAAAAATTGAAAAACATCGGCTGAGGCTCCGGAAGTAGCGGAAGAGATTACCGCGTCCTCAGTCCTAGAAGCCAGCGATTAAGGATCCCTTCTCCCAGCCATAACCAGTCGCACCACTCTATCGTCTTGCAACGATGAGAAAGAGATGGACAATGGACAGCGGTGGCATACTGTCGAGAGTAGTGGAAAGAGTTAAAAAAGGAAAAAGACATCCCTCCCTCCAAAAAAAAATAAAAATGTACGTCATTGAGATTACGCTGGGTTAAGAGTGCAAGGGTCGAGAGGGTGACTGTGTCTGCTCACGACTAAACGCGCGCCTAAAACAGGAGCGAATGCATGGTGCATACTGTAGTTAAGTCATACTCGATTGCGAGTGAGAGCCGAGTTGTAGTTGTAGTCCGAAGATCTCTTTGTGGGATCTCCCAGACAGGTACTATCGATGCAGTTCATGTAGGTCAATATCTACAGGAAAAAACGTGGATGGGACTGGAAGTGTAGAATGTTACAGTTCTAGAAAGGAATGATTGAGTAAAGTGTTTAGTGTGAGGATCTAGGAGATGGGAGTGAGACGTACTAGGGATGATGCGCAAAGAAGATAGATGGATGGGCTTGGGTCAACGTTCTCTCTAAGCTGCGTGGGTGCGCAGCTGCGTACTCGCTGTATAAGTGCCGCGCTCATCAAAATGTTGCCACTCATTTTAATTTACAGTAGTTTTGAATTTAAAATATTTTTGCTCAAAGTATCAAAAATTTCTCTCAGTGGTTGGGAAAAATTAGAGGGAACATTTTTCCTGGATGTATGGGAAATGTTTCTCTCTCTCACTCTCCTCCTACCTTTCTCTCTATCTCTCTCTCTTGCACACACACTTTGGCTAACACATTTAGTCCAAACTCTCCCGTAACTCAATAATTCTGAATCCTTCAAGTTAACATTGAACATCCATAGGCCATACTCAACTCATTTCTCTTTAACGGTTCCGGATCTTCTGTATTTACTGACTCCCTCTCCCTTACTCTTTCCGGGACCTTTTATTAAATCTCCTTAGCCCCTAACCACATCCAACCAGACATCTTCAAATGCTCTTGTCGCAGATACCACACCTGTCTCTTCAACACAAATACCACAATCATAGTGGTCCCAGTACTATATCACCCAAAATTTTATCTGTGCCTATGCCAACCTCAGCTACTGCATCGCATGCAAAATCTGCAATGCATTATATTTAGACAAAACAAGACGCTGTTTATGAGACCTCTTCCGCGAGCATATTTTTGATGTCCGCAACAACACTCAGGGTATTTGAAAACCCTGTGGACCGCCATTTAAATTCATCAGGCCATTCTATTGATTACCTCGTAAACATAGAGAGAGGTGTCTTATCTTTCTGCTTAAACGAACTGTTTCCTTTTTCTAATTCGTCTTCCCCGTTCCTGATCTTAAACCCCTTTTCCCACCTTTTTACTATTCGCAAGCGTTCGTATTGATGTGCATATTGACACACATTCTCATTACTATCCATCCGCCCACACTTCGCTTTATCACTCTGGTCACTAACCTCCTACCAACACACTTTTCACCTAGTTACTCCATCTCCCTTACTCTTTCCTCTAATCTATTTCCTTCTCCGCACATTCTTCAAACACAAACTCTCAGTGCTACAATAAACATTAAAACAAATGCTCTCTCCGACGAAGGGCGTTGCTCGAAACATCAGTCTATATTTTTCTTCAATGACTTACTGTATTCGGATAAAACTGAACATTAATCCCACTAACCCATTTACTCATTCATATTCTACCATCAATGACCACATTAAAAGTTTATTGTCGCTACTCCTCAACACCGAACTAACGAATAAAAAATGCTGCAAATATCCATAATTCTTTGTCAATATTATAAATATTAACATGGATTCAAAGATTTAAATATCCAAAAGTGAAAAATATAATACAACTCACGCTGGGAAAAAATATGTTGTCCAAAAAGACTTCTTTCTGGTTTAGATTTTGAACAAACTCGGTCAAGATACTGACATACATTTTCTTCCATTTCTGGTAGTATATAAATAGATACTGACCCTTTGAGTGTTGCATACATTCTAGAATAAAATAGAATATAAGGTGGAAGAAACGTATTTGTTAGTGATTACCTTCATAAAAACATATTATCCACATAGAACAGTTGGACATAAAAAAGATATAACAGACTATATAACATTTAGAATTGGGTTTTCAAAAGGGATAAAATACTAAAATTATTGGATTATTTTGACTTAGTGTAATTCTAAGATAGGTAAAAGGGAGCTGTGATGTTCATGCCTTCCTCATGAGAAACTGAAATTAAATGGCTTCAACCGGGTGTTCACCGGCTGCTAGTGTAAATCTTAGTAGTTATTTGACTTAGTATAAAGGCCTTGTGTTTCAGGAGAGGGAGAAAGGAGAAGAAGCGACGCCCATATCCCTTCCAAAAACATCATCAAGATAAGTGAGGTGGAATGGCTTTAATCACTGATTAAAACAGTATTGTGGAGGCAGTTTGTCGGGAGCACACTTCATGCTTTACGACACTAATATTGATTCTTTAGATAGGCGCAAGACCATTATTTTTGTTGTTGTTGTGGAGAGGTATTTTCGAGTTAATCTCTTATTAGTGGTACTTATGACAAAGTCAACTTCAGCAGTTTTTACTGTCCAGTGCTAACTTTCAACAGAGATCAGACTTTCAAGCTTCTTATGTAATTATTCTCCAGTTGATGGTTACAGTATTTGTCACGATCTTTAATAATAAAGAGTCGTGCAATGGCAACTAGAATAAATATTGTAAGTCGGGTCTGTATCACGATTCCTTCGTATATCACGTTGCTAGAATGTATTCAGCTTCATTTATTTCGTTACGTCACGTAGTGGGGTAATTAAAATTCAATCAGCTTTCAGTCTACTTTTAAGCTAATAAATAGGAACCAGTTCGTCGGAGATAGTTAACCTGCGATATTCTGGTATGTTATCCGGGTGATGGGAAACCCTTTTTTTCTAATCTACTAGACTAGTGGTACATTGTGGACCATAAAAGAATTAACTTCGACTAATAAAGCAGAATTTTGTATAGAGAATGATTTAATCCTTCCATCTCTCCAGGAAAATAGTTTCAGAAACTATATATTACCAAAGTGGGATCTATTTGATTTATTTTAGAAGAAGAACTTAAAATATCCACCCTAACAGTTGACTCAAAATCACCTAGATTAAACTTAACACCCAAAAGAATAAAAGATATTTCGACTGACATCACAAACACTCAATTTTGTAATACTGGCATTTTTTAACCTGGTCACAAAGGCTCAGTATTTTGCGAACGATAAAATATGATGTTGTGACATTCAAACGTTTCTATGGACATTAGTAATATAAGTGAAGTGAAATGGCTTTAACTAGAAATTGAAACTGTTTGTAGTCTCGGTTTTTCCTGAGTTTTTCTCTTGATTCGTAGTGCTTTCCACGAGTTGACACAGTTATATTTTGAAATTCTTATCTTACGTCGCTAATACTCTTAGAGAAGGCATGCACATTACACAATCTATAAATTAATATATTCAGTAATTTGTAATACTCATAATATTGGGAGGAGGTGGTGATAGATAAGCTTAGAAGGTAAAATAAGCGAAAAAGATACAACTGAGAATCGAAACCGGTTGATTGTCTCGACATTGCTGAGAATTTACAGCCGCACCATGCTGAACCATAGCTGAATTCGCTGTATTGAAAGGGTTTAAGAGAAGGAAAGCAAAAGTTTAAATGAGTGAAAATGAATATCTTATAGAAAAAGCAATGTTATCCTACTGAACGAAGTTACGAAGATAAAAGATGTGAAAGGGCATGTGAGATCTCATAGAAGTATGAGTGATCATTAATTCTTGTCAGATGGAAGTTGATCTTTGTGCTGTGAAACACCAAACTATTTGATACTCCTACACCTTTCTTTGTTCTCGCCTTTTCTGTTTTCCGATTAAGTGGGATCATGGAATGTTATTTATTCAGAACACAACACAGCACCAATGACAGAATACGAAATAAGATCTCAATAGAGATACTAACAGATTATCGACACACCATTGAGACTTCTCATATGAGCAATGAATTCGAATAAAATAAATGGGCATCAAGAAGGACAATGTCATGGAAATGAAGATAAATTGTCGATATTAAAATTTAGTGGGTTACCCAGAAACTAAATTTGTTATAAACTTGAATCTTGATCTTAAAGTAAGCGTCTCGATACTGCTGGTGAAAAACCTGGCAATTAATTCCAAATAAAAACATTAATGATGTGTAGTAGCTTTCCCTGGTTTCAAGTCAAGTGGTATTTTTGAAGATAGACATTTACACTTATCAATACCTCTAAAATAACAGATAACAATTTGAGTTGACCCTTTTGTGTTTGATGCTTTTGATATAAAATATTTTCTTCGCTAAGTAATTTTGTATAAGGTGAAAGTATATAGTCAATTGGTTTGATCTCAGTCTGTTGCTGGCTTTTATAGACCTCATCAGCATTGTATAGTCTACTCAGTCCTGCCTTTTTTTACTGCTTAGTTTGGAGGGAAGGCAGTGCCCATCACTCTTTTTTCAGGGCCTCGTAGACTGGTGGGAGAGAGAGAGAGAGAGAGGGGAAGGTATCCTCAGACCGGGGAACTAGCTCGAATGTTTGCAACAGAGAGGACTCCGCAAAAGGCAGCCAAGGGCCAGGTGGTGATGTTAAACCGGATGACGGATTAAGTATACCACTCAAGTAGGCCACGGTGGAATTTGAACTCAGAATGCAAAGAGCCGGAATAAATACCACAAGGCATCTCGTCCAACATTCTAACGATTCCACCAATCCATTACACACTGCCTGATCAGTTGACAAAGATGTTTACATCTAGAAAAAGATTTACGAATAATTTTTGGCCAGTATAAATTGAGTTGTAAAAAGTGTTAAGTTTTAAGTGAGTTGTAAAATCATTATTATAACTGGGTTTCTGCTAATTAAACATATCAATCGGAAATATTGGGAAAACTTTGTCCTAATCGTATTATTCCGAACATCATTTAAAATAAATACGAGTATCATGGCAAACATCGTGCAAACGTTTTGGATTCCCAGCAGAAGATATTTCACTTTATTAATATTGCTAATGCTCTTTAAAAAAAGCACGGGTATTGCAAATCCTATAAGGCCGGTTTCGAATCACAATTATGGTAATTTTACGCACTCACTAAAGCTATCGGAAAGCTCGAACGTCACAACTTCTTTTTTCATGCCACTAAATACATACGTAGGGAAGGTACAGTATGTAAAAGCTCCCAATTCACTTATTTAAGTTACGTCGTTAGAGCATCATATAAAATGCCTTGCGGTGTTCTGGCTCTTTACGTTTTGAGTTTAAATCCCATCGAGGTCTACTTTGCCTTTCATACTTCAGGGGTCAATAAAATAAAGTACCAGTCAAGTACTGGGTCAATATAATCGACTGTTCCCCCTCCCCTAAAATTCCTGGTCTTGTACCTTTTATAGAAACAATTAAAGGTAGTGGATTGGCAGAATCGTTAGAGCGTCGGGTCAAATGCCTTGCAGGTATTTGTTTCGGCTTCTTACGTCCTGAGTTCAAATGAAGTCGAGGTCAACTTTGCCTCTCATCCTTTCGGGATCGATAAATAAAGTACCCGTCATGTACTGTTGATGTATTTGACTGTTCCCTCCCACCATATTTCGCGCCTTGTGCTTATGTTAAAAACCATTATTATTATTAACAAATTAAACGAGGTAATGAGTATTAGAAATGAATTTGCCACAAGGATAAGAATGTTTTTAATTTTTTCACTTATCAACAGAAGTAACCCAAGACACTTGTAACATTACCGTGAACGATCGCGAGGCTGAAATTATGGAACAGCCATGGGCCCTCACGAGCCTCACGTGACACTTCGGTTAGACGAGACGCCAAAGAAATCAAGAACTTCTATTATACATTTTAGGTTACTCACTTGAAATATCTTCTTTATATAACCCAGCAATGACTAATTACAGTTAAAGGGAGACTTGAAAGGGAATTAGCAAATGTTATTGTCAAGAACGTGACACAAGTGAATCCACCAATATTAATAATGAAATAAATAGGTTACATTTTAGTGTTGTTGTTGTTGTTGTTGTTTTTATTGGTTAACCTTAGGTAAGTCCTGATAAGGCAGACCTATGATCAACGGCATTCCAGCTGTGACCATCATATCATTTTTTTCCAGGTATAGTATATTAATGATTACATTAGCCAATGTGTCCTTTTTGAAAGGTGGCAGGGTGTGTTTGGGGCGACTCATCTGCTATTTCTAGCACGTCGAACGACTGTGTAGAGGCCCACACATTGTTGTTGTTATTGTTGTTGTTGTGTCCCAGATCAGCCCTGATCGAGCATACCCATGATCAAAAATATTCCAGCCATAAACAACCTGTCTTTTTGTATGTCAGAGAATACATTATTACAGTGTGTCCTTTCATTTTTTAAGACGGCAGTATGTGATTTGGGGGAGGTTTGGCTGCTATTTCTAGCACATCGAGTGACCATGTAGAGGCTCCTCTGTTGGCTCAGCTCCATCATTGTTGTAGTTTGTGATGGTAGTGTCGTCGTCGTCGTTGTTGTTGTTGTTGTTTAGCACCAGGTCAGTTCTCATTGAGCAGACTTAAAATGAAAGGTGTTCCAGCCATGACGATACAGTTTTTGTTTCAGGCATAGTACATATAGGATTACATTATTCAAATGGACGCAGCATGGCCGAATGGTTTAGAAGTTTGCTTCGCAATCACGAGGTCCTGTGTTCGATCCCACTGCATGGCATCTAGGCGAGTATCTTTAATATATAGCCTCAGGTCGACCCAAGTCGTGTGAGCCCGTCGGATGGATTTTACCTGTAATTCAAAGGTCCAGTCTGGGGTTTACGTTAATGGTACACATGTCAGTGGAATACTCAGCCACTTACACAGCTGATCCAACAACTGAGCACTCATCGTCTGGAATGCAGACGGAGATCCATTTACATTATTCAATGTGTCCTTCCATTTTTTTAAAAGTGATAATGTGTGATTTGAGTGAGATTTGTCTGCTTCTTCTAGGGAGCAGAACAACGACATAGAGGCTCCTTCACTGATTTAGCCATTGAAGTGTTTTACAGAACACAGTGTAGCCTCAGTGAATAAACACGAATCGTCAGTAGTGTAGCAAGGGTTCTTTTGGCGCCCCCACCTTAATAAACAGGTATGAGAGGCCAAAGGAAATTTTGCGTCCCTTCACACCTGCGCCCGGGGCGATTGTCTCTTCACTACGCCTCAGCGAATCGTCCTCGTTGTTGTTGTTTAGACCCAAGTCAGCCCTGATTGAGCAGACTTATGATCAAAGGCATTCCAGATGTAATCATTCCATGTGACCATTCTATTTCCCCATCTCAAGCATTCTGTATCCAGGACCACATTAACATCCAACGTGTAACCTTCCCCTTTTAAGACAGTATTTTTTTAAAATTCTTTTACTGGTTTCACTCTTTGGACAGCAGCCATGCTGGGGTACCACCTTCATTTAGACCCAAGACTGCATCTAACTGGAATGGTGTGATTTGAAATAGATTTGGCTTCTGCTCCTAGCAGGTAAAGTGACTGCGTATGGGCTTTCTCGTTGGCTGGTAAACACAAAAATAGCAGACCCTTGATTTCCCCAACGACTCGACCAACAGAAGTTCTCAATAGCATTTATCAATGCCTATCCTAGCGATAATATAGGAAAACTATAACAAAAAAATCCTGGTACTTTCCCGACAGCCAATTTTGTTTTTACTAAAGGATTAGGTTAAGTTAGGGTTAGGGTTAGATTAGGGCTAGATTAGGGTTAGATTAGAGTTAGGTTAGGGTTAGGGTTAGAATTAGATTAAGTTAGGGTTAGGGTTAGATTAGGGTTAGGGTTAGGATTAAGGTTAGATTAAGGTTAGGGTTAGGGTTAGGATTAGATTAAGTTAGGGTTAGGGTTAGGTTTAGGGTTAGTAAAAAAAATTGGCTGTCGATAACAGGAAAGTACCAACATCCCTTTTCACGATCAACTAATTCAAGGACAGGTCTACTTGATCATCAGGACTGACCTGGGGCTAATCAAATAATTCAAAAATATTCTGTCGAATTACTTTTCAAAGCACTTACAAACTGTTTTGGGCCTATATTCTGAGACTTGAACCTCGTAACCAGCGCCGGATAAAGGCTAGCTGATGCTCGAAGCACAGTTCAACAATGGTGCCGCTTCGACCCTTCCATTGTCAAAGTGACAAGACATTAGATGTAATAAGTGCTGAATGCAAAATAATAGATTAAAAACTCAGTCTTCTCCCAGCCCTTCGCCAAAGCCAAACCCCACAACTATATTAAATATAACATGTTTTTTTTTCTTTAATATTATTTATTTAACACTAAATAGCAATAAATAATATTAGCAAATTATTTACTTATAACTAGGGCAACAGGAAAGAAAATGCAAATTCTCAACACTTTATATTGTTTGTTTTTTTAAACTGATAAAAGGGAAAAATACAAATAGAAACATTTTTTGAAAACGATTCTTTCTACAGAAATCAATTCTGGTGGACAATTTTTGGAAAAAGAAATTGTAATGAAGAAATACAATTTTATACGAAACAAAACATCTATTCCATTGGTTTCCAACCTTGAGGATACATATCATTTCAACATATATGGATCAACAGATGCAAAATAACACTTATTGTTGCCTACTCATAACTTTATTTGTACTTTAAAAGTTTTCTCTAATTTCTTTTTTAATTGCAAAGTCTTTGATTAAATGTCAGTGACTGCCAGCAGAGCGTGCTATTGAAATTACTCAGTGTGGCAGTTACCAGATTTGTATTTTGTTGTATTTCCAAGTTGAAAATATTCGAATGATATCATATACAAAACCTTCAATACTATAATAATATTAATAGTGACATTTCATTATTACGTACGTTTACGTTCTGAGTTCAAATCCCACCAAGTGGCTGTGGATTGGCAGAACCATTAGAGCTTCGGACAAAATGCCTAATGGTATTTGTTCCGGCTCTTTACGTACTGAGATCAAATCCCGCCAAAGTCAACTTTGCCTTTCATCCTTCTGGGGTCGATAAACAAAGTACCAGTCAAGTACTATGTCGATTTAATCTACTTACCCCACCCCAATTTCTGGCATTGTGCCTATGTTAGAAACTATTATTATTATTAATGATAGGCGGTAGATTGGTAAAATCGTTAGAGTTTCGGAGAAAATGCATTGCTGTATTTGTTCTGGCTCTTTACGCTCTGAGTTCAAATCCCGCCGAGGTCAACTTTGCCTTTCATCCTTCCGAGGTCGATAAATAATGTACCAGTCAAGTACTGGGTCGATAATATCGACTGTTCCCCCTCCCCATAAATTTCTGGCCTTGTACCTATTTTAAAAACAATTATTATTAAGGACAGTTTATTGGCAGGATCGTTAGTGTCAGACAAAATGCCTTGTGGTATTTAGTTACTTCCCTTGGTACCCTAAGTACGTGCTTGTTTTGCTTAATGCTTAATCTGAGCATGCTGGTAACCATACAAACAAAATCAACTTTCTAAATCTTTCCGTCCTCTGGTGTACGTGAATTATATCAGCAGATCTCTGGAAACAAGTAGTTATTTGTTTCTATCTATCAATTTGTGTCTACTTTTTTGTTTGTTTTTGTCTGTAAGTCAGTTTGTCTATCTACTTATCTATCTACAAAAGCCAGTCTGTTTGTCTGTCTGTCTCTCTCTTTACGTATATATATATATATATATATATATATATATATATATATATATATATTTG
>JAOPJM010449962.1:0-7500 GCA_027124095.1 Muusoctopus leioderma | reverse complement strand
TTGAAGCTGCAAATTAATTTCATTAAATTTCTTTAAAATACCTGCCCAATAAAATGCATTGTGTTTTCTTTTTAACTGTTGGCAGAGATCAACAGTACGACACTCACAGAATTCAGCAAAACGGTCAAGCATGTATCTTTTGAGAGCCAACGAACTTCTGTGTGTAAATGTAACTAAAATAAATTGTTCATTATTGTCCCGAGACAGCTATCGAAACATTCTATCATCTTTAGCACTTTATTATATTTTATTTTATTTATAGCCCTAATTATTATGCTTACTGATGAATGAAGACTTGCACTCAAATGTTTTCCTACAATATGTTGTGCCTATGTACCACACAACGAATACACAAAACGTTTGGCACTTCCTTCTTCAAATAAGCAACAAAATCACAATAGCGACCTATCATTGATGGTGCTCCATCAGTAGCACAAGCAACAATATTGTTCAAGGCTATATTATTTTTTGCAAAGTCCGATTTCACAGTGGTAAATAGAATACTTTTGTACCCGTAACATGGTTTAAAGCAAATATCATTTCTTCATGCAATGTAGTTTTCATCAAAACATCGTACATGTTCCATCAATAATGCATTGTTTTCTGCAATGGTAGACTCATCCAACTGCATGGTAAATTGTAAGTTTTGGAGAATAGCAATAAGTTTATTTTCAACATTAACCACCATTTCGTCATTGTGTCGCCTTAATGCGGGCTTGCTAAGGGGCAATGTTTTTATAACTTTAGTTGAATCCTGATGCATAACTGTTGAGATAAATTCTTTGATAGAGAGTATTATCAAAGTTTCATCAATGTTATGGCTCTTACCACTTTTTGTAATTAGTTCTGATATACGATAAGCTGCAATAAATTCCATATTCCTTCTTTGCATTTTGTTTCTTAAATGATGCATTTGTTGTAGAACGATTTATAAATCTTTCATACAGTTCTTGAAAATATTCAATAGGCTTATCATTATCTTTTGGATGCTAAGTAGTAAGATGGTCATGCAATTGGTTTGGTTTCGCTACTTCGTAAGAAAATGTTTTGTAGCACAGTAAACACATTAGAAGTGGTTTGTTTGTAATAGATAAAATAAAGTCCATCTTAAAATTACTTTGGTAAATAGCCACGATCATATTTCTCTTTTTTTTGAGACATATTGAAGGTAAATTGTTGTACAAAATACAAAAACTCACAATAACACAATCATTGGAGAAAATTAGAAACCCTTCCTCCTTACCAGCTATCACACCCTCTGTAAGGTAAACTGGTTTCTTGAATAATATCTCAAATCACACCGGCATTCACTTCTATACTATTTCTCATTTCTTTTCTACCATCTTGGATGCTAAAACTTGATTCCAAGTTCTAAACCAGAAATTGGAACCTGCACATTTGGAACTTTTGAAATACTAGTTGAGGCCTTTTATGTATTTGCCTGCATATGGTAAATTCATATGTTTAAAAAATATTTTGTCCAAAATGGAAGGGCAGTGCCCATAACTTTTTCAGGCCCTCCTAGACTGAGTATTTTACAAAATTCAGTATTTGGTGGAAAAAAATGAGGGGTGGGTGGGTTAGTGAATTAAAAAACAACTTTTCTATATTATATAGAAGTTTACCAATACTCTACAATGCTCACACTGACCCCATCTACTTAGCTGTACCATGAAGATGGTATTTTATTAGCCTGTTCTCATCATACCAAAGTGAATGTGATGTGATTGAATCTGCCTACTCTCATTTCTGTTATCTTCTATATTGAAATCTGACTTTTGAGCCATGTTGGGTTAATGAATCAAGGATTTGTTCATTGCACTTTTGATGGATAAAATGACAAGAAGTGTTTGTGCAATCAACTTTTGAAAGTTTATTTCCCTGCCAAGCCAATCTTGATTGTGCGTGTTGAAATCTCATCCATGCATCACAGACTATACACCAAACACATTCATCTCCGTGAAAATGCTTGAATCTAGATATTCAAGTATATCCATATTAGCACTGTACCAATAAGAAGTTTCTGACTCTGGAGAACATCGAGCCATATGTGTTCCCTTATAACAGGTCAGAGATGACATGCTTTCCATCAGCTCCTAAGCTGATGTTGTTTAGCCCTGGCCGAGTAGACATATGATCAAAGATATTCTAGTCATAACCATACTCTCTTTTCAGACATAGTTTATCTAAGATTACATTAGCAAATATGACCTGTTTTTTTTTGTTTTTTTAAGATGGTAGGGTGATATTTTGGAGATATTTGGCTGCTATTTCTAGTAGATTGAGAAACCATGTACAGGCTTCCTCATTGGTTCCTTGGTCACATATGTAAGTACATATTAATCTTTTTCTGTAGAATAACTACATTGAAACTGTAGGTAAATTACAAATTCCCGCTCCTAACTCCATGTACATTTTTTCTCTTGCACACACAAGCTCATTTGTCGTACTCTTAATGTTAATCCCATTACTAACTACATAGCCAACATTAATTGTGCACATTCCATCATTGACTGTACATCGAAATCTCTCATAACACATAATATCCAGGGTGCTAAGTAACCTACAAAGTCACAAATAACTCCCTTAAAATAAACAAAAACAATAAAACCGTAAAAATATGTCTCTCACTGAAAAATAAAAAGGGGGCCTAATTATACACTTGCAAAGATGATCACTCTTTATCTCCTAAATATGGCTACCAACACATTTCCAGCCTGTACCAAATGTAACTGAGCAAAATTTACAAAGTCAGCAAAACAGATGGTAACATCTACAACAGAATCACTGTGAAATATCTTTTACTCCCTTAAAACAGAAGCATGAGACAAATCGAAAAAACAATTTATGGAATCACTAAAGAGTATCAAGTAGACAAGACAAAGGCAACCTTTTTTCTAGCAGTGCTGCCTTATAAGATATTGCTCATCATAAATTGGACCACGCCACTAAAAGAATAATTTAACAAACATTGTATGTAGTACAGAAAACACTATATATTACACTAACCAAACCATAAAAAGATATTAAGAGTCAGACCTAAAGATCATGTGACAACATTTTAGTAGAAAGTTATGTTTCTATAATCATGACATTAAACATGCCATAAAAAATAGTCATAAAGAGCCATATGCAGTCCTAGTGTCACCATTTGCTCAAGCCTGACGTAGACACACCTAAGAAGTCATATTAACTCTTAACATCTTGTAAAATAATTTTCTAAGTCCTGTAATGATTCAGCAGAAAATGCTTAAGAACAAGTTTTTTGCAGCTTATTTATTAGGAAATTTACAGGTAAGAAACACAGGTGCTTGAGGTGTTTTCACACAAAAATAGTTCACTTTCAACATATATATAATTCAGTAATTCATTTGAATTTGATAATGTTGTACCGTGTGGAACTGGGTCCTACAGGATGTTAAGAGTTAAACACCATATCAGCTTGATAATAACCAATCTAACTACATTTCAGGTCAGCAGAAAGAGCAACAGACTAATGTCTAACTAAAGTTAGAAATGACTAATCCCAGCACACTATGGCTAACAATAAACCCACTTGTGATACTGAGGGATCCTCTATGTGGTCACTCGGATTGCAAGAAGTAGCAACCAAATCTCTCAAATCACACACTAGTCTTGAACCAAATCTCTCAAATCACACACTACTGATTGAACCAGGAATGTTGTTATTAAAAGGAATGTTGTTATTAAAAGGAACCAAATGGAAATTAAACAAAGAACTCCAACTGAAAGGTGAAATTTAAAAAAATATTCCAGAAATACCACACCTCCAAATACTGACCACCAAAAGAATTCTATCAAACTAGCTCCAAGACAAGGGAGCCTCCATGATCGTTCAACCTACTAGAAATAGAAGCCAAAGCTCCCTCAAATCACACACCTTACTGTCATAAATAAAGATGGACACATTGGATAATGTCCTAGATACACAATGTATTCAAAACAAAGACAGGGTGGTCACAGCTGGTATGTATTTGATCATAAGGTCTACTTGATTAAGGTTGACCTGCTGCTAAACAACAACCAAACCAGCCCTGTCAAAGCTTCTGGACAAAACAAAATGAACAGGTACTAAATGAGCCAATGATGGAGCCTCTATGTGGTTGCTCAACCTGCTAGAAATAAAGGCAAAATCTCACTTAAATTACACCCTCCTCTTTTAGAAAAGGACACATTGGATAATGTGATCCTGGGTTCCCTGCACATAAGGAAAAGATGGGATGGTCATGGTTGGAATGCCTTTGATCATCGGTCTGTTCAATCAGGGCTGACCTGGGGCTAAACAACAAGTACAAGAATACAGACAAAGCATAACAGAGAAAATGCTTTTTTAATGGTGTAACTGGAGAACATGGAAGCAAACCTAAGCCTTCAAATCCAACAGTTTACCAACAATAACATCCACATGATATTTGGAATACACTCTTTACAACAATCACCCACAGACTGCAAAATCCCACACATCAATAACTAAATCCCTGAATGGATTAACCAAAACAACACATACATGCTAACTGGCTATGTGGTAATGATCTACAAGATATCGATGGTCTTAGGTTTAATACTTGCCAATTTATGCTCCACAGTAAAACTTTCCTTAGTGATTGTCTGGACTCAACAATTCTGCTGGAACTGACTACACCATGCTTCCAGACTACTGTGGAGACTTAGTTGGTGCATCAGAAGTTAGCATTATTGGTTACTGTTTAGAAGATAGTCATACTCAATTGACCTAGAAGATGTAATGATATATATATCATTATTGTCATGAAGATACATACATACATATTATATATCTCCATACAACATACATATGTTTACACTTAGAAATGTAAACAAGAAAAAGAGTACTCAATACATGTAGTCGAGTATTTATTCATGTAGTCAGTGATTCACTCCATAGCTACTCAGAGTTTTACATGTAAGCAATCATTCAGGCTGTCTGGAAGTGAATGCTGAAAACAAGATGGTGGATAGAATTGTTACTGGTTCCTTGCTCTCATTGGTTAGTAGAAGTTAGGTGGTGCACTTCAATGCCCTCTCTTGGCATAGGTAGAAACCAAAGACAGATGATTAATACTTAGTGTCTTTGGCACAATTTTCTGATGGTCAAGGTGCAGTCACTCTTTTGGAAGCCAAGGACAACTAACCTGTTTGTAATTGAAAATATTTTAGCAAAACTGTTGCCCTGTGTTTGCAATAGATAAAAATTTAATTCCTTCTGTTCAGTGACTATGGTTCTTGGGTAGGCTGTAAAATTTCACCAATAAGCATAATGTACATCATTGGTATATGGGTGCGCAGTATCTAGTGTGGTCCAGTCTGTAGGGATGTTTTAAACTCCACAGTCCTTCAGTTCTAAGATGTACGGTGATACAGTAGTAGTGTTGATTCTATCTCTGAATCTGAAGGAGTCTGTGTGCTGGTTGAATCTGCATTTAAATATGTGCTCTGTGAGCCCAGTATAGTTTCTCTGGATACTGTCGTCTGGTGTTATAGTAGCTCTGTATATCACTGCATTAAGAAGCCATGATTCATTTTGTAAGCAGTTCTGGGGCCCTCCACTGCATCTTGATTTTGCAGTGGAATTGCAGTGCTGTAATAATCAAGTGGTTTAAAAATATAGAGGATAAAGCACATTGCAGATTTACCCAATTTGGCATAGTAGAATACTACCCATTTATATGCAAAATTCTTCTCTTGAAAGCCTACTTTGGGAAAGAATACACCACCATCAGCGATATTGATATTTAGTATCATCATAAACTCCAAGAAATCGCTTGTTTTACAACTCCCACTGTCAAATAGGCGGGCAACCTTGTATTTGATGACTCAATCAGAAGTTGGGAAAGAGAAGAGGACTCCAATCTAGTCGGCCTCTTCAACCTAGATAATATTAACAAGTGTGCAAGACCCCATTATCTGGATTATACAGAGATGATGGTCTAGCTGTCTCTCACATGAATGGCTACAGCATGGATAAGTTTAGAAAGAAACTAATTGGCATATTTAAGGAGCATAACCTGAGCATCACCATCAGTACTACCTAAGAACTATTAATTTCCTAGATACCACTCTAGACCTGACTACAGGTAAGCACTACTCCTACAGAAAATCAAATGCAGATACTACATGCATATATAAAAATTACAATCATCCCCAGCCATTATATAAAAACAAAATTTGTAGATGGAAAAAGTAACAGAAACCTATCTCCTGTTAGGGAAATTTTCAACTGTGCACCCTCTTACACAGCAGCATAACTAAAATGAAGAAATAGTTTAAGGAACACCCCTTCACAATATAGCAGGGCCAGAAAGAGAAATATTACATGGTTCAACCTAACATATAGTATGAATATAAAATCTAACAGCTAAAACCTTCCTGTCATTATTAGATACACATTTTCCAGTCACATGTTTCCCACTCTTTTCAACCAAAACAATATCAGAACCAGCTATTGCTACTTGGACAATATTACCTCACAGATAATGTTAATTTCTCGCCCAGTTTAACACCACCGCCTGGCCACTGAGTGCCTTTAGCGGAGTATACTCTGTTGCAAGCATTTGGGCCAGTTCTCTAGTCTGAGGATACCTTCCTCTCTCCCACCAGTCTCAGATACCCTGAAAAAATGGTGATGGGCACTGCCTTCCCTCCAGACTAAGCAGTAAAAAAACCCCCACATAACCAGCCAATCCTTACCCTGCTAAGCCCCACCCCAACAGCCAAATTGTAATTGCAAATCTTCCCAGAACTGCCCACTAAATGGATCATGCATTCTTAAGGCAGTGATATACAGAGCCACTATAACACCAGATGACAGTATTCAGAAAAATTATACTGTACTTACAGAGCACACATTTAAAAGCAGATTCAACCAGCACACATGCTCTTTCAGATTCAGAGATAAAATCAACACCACCTTTCTATCACAGTATGTACCGTATATACTCGCCTATCAGTCACACCCCTCATTTTACATACAAGATTCTTGGCTCAGTACTTGACTCGCAGGCTGTGTTTATCAATACTGCATATATATGCTTGGATGAAATTTCCATCAAAATATTAAAAACTAAACATATTTCCCCCTGTAATATATATAATAAAATGGTTAAGTCCTATTTATATATGAGATTGAAACAAAAGTAAAATCATAAGACAGAACATTAAAAACCGAAACAGAAACAACGAAATGTACTTGATTTCTGTATAAACTCTGCTACAAGAATCAAGGACTTAATGAATTATAAATAAATTGTATATCTTCAATTGAAGATATTTGGTATGTACAATTTTCATTACATTTAGCAGTGTTTGTTTTTAAATTTTAAATAAAATTTTCAGAAACCATATATATATATATATAGGCGCAGGCATGCCTGTGTGGTTAAGGAGTTCGCTTCGCAACCACATGGTTTCGGGTTCAGTCCCACTGCGTGGCACCTTGAGTAAGTGTCTTCTACTATAGCCTCG
>JAOPJM010449854.1:0-11092 GCA_027124095.1 Muusoctopus leioderma | reverse complement strand
TAATTCCTCTTATACCCAGTTTTTCTCTCAACTCATCTGTGCCTCATCATTCATGCACATTAACATTACACATCCAGTGGTGCATACTCACTTCATTTCTTTCCAGCCATCGCACATCCTCTGCATTCAATGCTCATGTTTTGCTACCATGCAACATAGCACTTCGTACACATACAACATACCCTTCACTCGGAGAGAGAATCCTTTCATTGCCAACATATCCATTAAAGTCACCAGCCATGATAAAAAGGTAGCAGTCATCTGCTATCAAGATAATCAGAGTCCTTTTACTCATCTATCAGACCCGATTGTGGTGCATATGCAGAGATCACTGTTCCTGTCATGTTGCATATGACTAGTCTAAACTTAATTATTCTGTTACATAACTCTGACTATCTCAATTACTTTATCCATTTCTCTGATAACAATATGCCTACTCCAACTCCAGTGCTGTTACTCACCCAGAAGTGCAAATAAATATTTATGCATATATATAGATATGTTTGTATGTTCAATAATGTATATTTTGAAGATGTGACAGAGATATTTAAAGAAATCTAATATCTCTATATGTATATACATGTGATGCATTTTTTAGTGTAGAAAAACAAGCATACACATGCTCGGACATTTGAAGATGCAGAAGGAAAAAAGATAACCCATTGAAAGATAAATACATGTTTATCTAATATAATAATACACCTAATCTATAGTTTCCAAGTATGACTCATGGTTAAACTTCAAGCAGGACATCATTGCTCCTTAGCTTTTGCAGCCCCTCAAAGATGAATACATTTTCATCTGGAACTCCTATAGATTGATTCTTATAGAGAAGATGTGGAACAAAGAATTATAGTTCCAGAATAGAAGGTTTCAGTAAAGTATTTAATACAGGTTTGGGAAGTGGGACATAGTAGACATGACAAGAGGAGGAAAGGCAATGGTTCTGGTTGCTCCCATATCCAAGTCGATTGGATGGGCCTGGATTCCAGCCAGAAACATTGCAGTAGTGATAGAGGAGTCAGAAAGTGGCTATAGTGTATCAATTAGCTAGTGGTTGTAGTGTGTTGGTGAGTTAAGGTTTGCCAATCAATCAGATGAAAGGTCTTTTACAAAAACGATCTGTAATGTTTGTGTGGGACAACTGCATCATCCCAGATCTGTGAGCAGTACTCTAAAGAGGTGTGCACCTGTGTCTTCTAGAAATAATTCAAAGTGTCAGCAACTATTCATAGCTGAAGTAGTTTTGGTTCTAAACAGAAAGCTTAGCTTTCTGAATTGTCATTTTTTATGGCAATAGTACACTGGCTTTTTATCAATAAATATTAGAGAGAGAGAGAGAGAGAGAAGGAGTCAGACAGAGGGATAAAAAGTACCCAAGTGTAAGCAAATGAAATAAACCTTACCTTGACCAGGAGGTGACAAAAATATAGCACTACCCAAAGCTGCCAGAACAGATTGTTCAGCTAGACCAATACGCAGTTTCCCACCAAGGGACCTTATTAGAAAACGAGCCTCTGAGGAACGACATGCCACGAACATTACTTTAATTTTGTCAATTTTCTTTGACATTACCTGTAAAGAGATCAAAGAATTAGCAGAACAAAATGAGCAGTGATAGATAACTTGCAATGAAATAATGGAAACCAAATGTACAGAATCTAATGACTTTATGCAAAACTTACACTATGGCAGAAGCTAAAGACTTAGGTTTATTTTAGTTTTACTTTATTTTGGAAGATAAGTTATTACAATAGCAGTAAAGATTTTTAGACCAGTAACCATATCTTTCATAATATTTTATATAGACACAAAATCTTCAACTAATCTATTTTTTCTTTTTCTCTATTTTATATTTTATTCATGTGTTTATAGGTCATCCTTTGCTTAAATAACTTGTTTTGTACCATTATACTTTTACTTTTCTTGTTGTTTTTTTATGCATTATTCAGATGAATAAATGGGTTTACTTGATAAATACAGGTTAACTTTCTATATAAACTCGAAAATGTATGCAATTAATATATATTTAAAAAATAAAATTAAAAAAGTATATCAATAGTTTATGTAATTTGTGAGTCACATACTTCATTGGTTTGGGTCACGGTGGAAGCACTGGAAATGTTATCGCCACACCGTGTATAAAAAGATGATCAGTTTGATGGAGCCCATCTTTCTCCAAGTTATATTTGCTGTATAGTATGAATAAACTCAGCAGTGTAACTAACAAAACACTTGTCAATTTTACAGTGTTCCCACTCCTTACAGTGATGATCTATACCACTATGGAACCTCTTTACAGTTAGATGGACAGAGGGCATGAGAGTTAAATGCCTTGACCTCACAGAGACAATATAGTGGCAGTGATAGGCTACAAACCACAAACTTCTCAGCTGGTAGCATGGTATCCTATACACTTGGCCAGGCATGACTCTCACAGTAATTGTAAACATGTAATAAATAAAAGGAAATACTCACAGAGTTACCTGTCATCCGTGCTATCTCTTTCAGTTTAGAGAAGACCCCAGCAATAGTCAGTGTTGGTGGAGCAAACATGGTGCGTTGGTTACTACGACTTGACTGGGAAAATAAAACAAATAGATGCAATATGATGAAAATATGCAAATTACTGAATTATTGAATATTGAAAAATATTAATAGGGGCAGGCATGGCTGTGTGGTTAAGAAGTTCGCTTTGTAACCATGTGGTCCAGAGATCTATCCCACTGAGGGCACTTTGGGCAAGTGTCTTCTACTATAGCCTTGGGCTGACCAATGCCTTGTGAGTGAAATTGGTAGATGTAAACTGAGCAGAAGCCAATTGTATATATATATATATATATATACACACATCTGTGTGTGTGTCTGTGGGTGTGCTTGTCATCACTTGCCCTCTTGTCATATCACTTATGTAGCCAGTGACGTTTTGTTTATGTTCTACATAAACAATAGGTCCGGCCACTTGGCAGTTCGACAGGTGAGGATGGTGGTATAATTCCCATACTGAAAAAAAATATAAGTATGGTTGGTGTCAGGAAGAGCATCTAGCCGTAAAATACTGCCTCAAAAATTCTCCATCCAACCCATGCTAGCATGGAAACGCAGGCATAAAAAACAATGAAAGATGAATGATTGAAGAACAAAGAAAGCAAGACTATTGTATTCTTTACATGAAATATCTGTATCATGTGGCGAATTGGCACGATGATGCATCAGACAGAATACCTTGTAGTATTTGTTCTGGCTCACAGCACTCTGAGTTCAAATCCCGCCGAGGTCAACTTTGCCTTTCATCCTTTCGGGATAGAGAAATAGAGTACCAGTCTAGTGACAGTGGACTGGTGGATCATAAGAGCATTAGACAGGATACCTTGTGGTATTTGTTCCAGCTCTTTGCGTTCTGAGTTCAAATCCTGCTGTGGCCTACTGAAGTGGTAGACTTAATCCGTCACCAAGTTTAACACCACCACCTGGCCCTTGGGTGCCTTTAACAGAATCCACTCTGTTGCAAGTATTTGGGCAAGGTCTCCAGTCAGAGGTCACCTTCATCCCTCCCTCCCACCAGTCTCGAAGGCCCTGAAAAAAGGGGTGATGGGCACTGCCTTCCCTCCTGACTAAGAAGAAAAAAAAAAGTTAAGAACATTTACTGTCATCTGAATACTACCGAATATAGATGCATTATGGTAGAGTTCTACTGGCCATTTAAAATACACAGACACTGTTATATTCACATTTGTTTTATTATTTTTCAGTATTGCCTCTTGTATCGTTACTTTAACAGCCTCTGTTCCTCTGAACCAGATAGCAGTATACCCTCACCAGGCAGGCCTAACAATATACCCTCTCCACCTAGTCCTAGTAGCATACCATCTCCACCCACACCAAGCTGCATACCCCCTACACCCATGCAAAGCTGCATACCCTCTTCACTCAGGCCTAGCAGCGTACACCCTCCACCCACACCTAGCAACAAACCCTCCCCACCCGATCCTAGCTGCATACCCTGACCCTCACCACCCATGACCACTCATCCTACCTATCTCCCCCCCCTCCCCCATCACCCTTATGACCAAACACTTTTGGTCGTAAGTCTGCTCAATCACAACTGGCCTAGATCTACAACAACAACAACAACAACAACAATGAACAGATACAACAGAAGCATCAGGCCATGACAACACATGAAATCAACCCCAAGGTAAACATTCTCATGAATATTGTATAGAAAAATAGACATTAAAACAATGATGGTGGTCATGGTGATGATTGATGATGATGGCGATGACGATGGTGATGATGGCGGTAGTGGTGGTGGTGGTGGTGATAATGATTATGACGATGGTGGTGGTCGTGATAATGGTGATGACGATGGTGGTGGTGGTCGTGATAATGGTGATGACGATGGTGGTGATAATGATGATGACAATGGTGGTGGTGGTGGTGATAATGATGATGACAATGGTGGTGGTGGTGGTGATGATGATGATGATGATGATGATGATGATGATGATGAATGTGCAATAAACTTAAGCACCTAAAATTGGCATGGTACCAATTGTCCAGCTACACAAACCAAAGTGATTTGGCACAAGAATACAATGAAAATGGCTTTTGTGGGTGAGTTTGAACTCAACACACAATTCATTGAATCCTGTTGCCTTAGTTACAACAAGTTAACAACCCCTAACCACTTAAGAAAGTGATGTTACATGAAATGAAAGATAAAATATAACTTTCATCTGACCTCTGCAACCAGTCCAAGGTCTCCTTTCTCCTGGACATCACTCTTTATCTTGTCCACACTGCGACCTAAATAAAAGAACAAAACCAACATTGGTGATGACTGAATGGAGGAGAAGGGGGAGGAGAAAAATGACTACTACTACTACTACAAGTTTCTGCCAATGATAATGATGATGGTGCCGCCGCACCACCGCCAGCGACAATCAGGAAGAGGAGAAGGGGGAGGATGGGGGAGTGAGAGGAAAGAGGAGGGGAGGATGGGGAAGAAGAGAGGGGAAGGAGGAAGGAGGAAAGGAAAGGAGGCGAGGAGGAAAAAGAGAATGAGGGAGGGGAGGAGGATGGAAAATAGTGAAGGGAAGATGAAAATCAGGAGAAGGAAAATGAAAAGGAGGAGGGGGAAAAAGAGGAGTATGAGGATTTCTCAAATTGCCACAAGTTCGTCATTTTTGTCTGAGGCAAGCAGTTGGTTCAGTGAAACCCAGTACTTGACTTGTACTTACGTTTTTGACTCTACCTAGATGAAAGGTAACATTGACTCCAGCAGGATTTGAACTCATAATGTAGAGGATGATTTCCCATCCCATCACTCCAACAACAGCCTCTGCTGCATATCCTCTCCACCGAGGTCCAACCTATCCATCCATCTCTCCCCATTCCATCACCCTCACTGTAACTCACCTCAAGACCCTCATACTAAACACCTTCATCAACGTTTTCATCATCGCTTTTACGTCTCTTTTTCTATGCTGGCATGGGTTGGATGGGGACCTTTTTACGGCTGGATGCCCTTCCTGACACCAACTCTGTTAGTTGTATCTTATGGCACACTGTTCTTATTCCCACAGGACTACAACCTCCAACAATTTCCTCCCACCCATTCTACAAACATTTACCTACAAATAAGCTGAATGTCAACCACATAAATCTCAAGTCTGGAAGAGGCTGTAACAGTCAATGAAACTGCCCATCCTCCTGTGACTAAATAATTAACAAACAAAAAAGAAGAAGAAGAAGAAAAACAAAGTAATATATGAAAAATAACAGAACTTACCTGTGGCTTGTGCTATTGCTTTCATCAACACCATTTCCCCAATGCCGAGTTCAATCCCTTCATAGGCTGGAGCAAGTTTATTTAAACAAAGGTACACACATTGGAGGAGATCATCAGGTGACAGTAATATCACAGAACGGAAAAAATTACCCAATATTTCAATCATTTTTAACCTGAGAAGTAAAATACAAACAAATGAATTATTATGCAAAATATATGTAACGATATTCAAACTATATTCAAACAATATTATTAATTGTTTATGTTTAACAACCTTAGAATGTGTTTTATTTCCCCAGCATGTTATTTTATCAAGGAGAATGAATGATCCAAAATAAAACCAAAATGAAGACCATTGTGAAGTCAGAATACTTTTATTCCCACAAAGGCGGCGAAATGACAGAGTCATTGGAGAGTCGGATATAATGCCTTGCGGTATTCGTTCTAGCTCACTGCGCTCTGAGTTCAAATCCTGCCAATGTCAACTTTGCCTTTCATCATTTCGGGATAGAGAAATAAAGTACCAGTCTAGAGCAGTGGACTGGTGAATAGTTAGAGCATCGGAATGGATACCTTGCGGTATTTCTTCCAGCTCTTTGCATTCTGAGTTCAAATCCCGCCGAGGCTTACTTGGGAGATAGACTTAATCCATCGCCCAGTTTAACGCCACCACTTGGCCCTTCGGTGCCTTTAGTGAAGTCCATTCAGTTGCAAGCATTTCGGCCAGGTCCCCAGTCTGAGTATACCTTCCTCTCTCCCTTCCTCCCACCAGTCTCGGAGGCCCTGAAAAAGGGTGATGGGCGCTGCCCTTCCTCTCTGACTAAGTGATAAAAAAAATTTAAAAAACTCTCACTATCTTTACATCTCTACAAAGTAAGAGAGTGCAGATGGCTAAATAGAAGAGATAGTTGTTTGGCATCCATTAGTTTCACCTGCACCTAGAAAGTCTAACTTCAGTTTTGTTCACAGAACAACATTTGAGATAACAGAAAAAAAAACAACCAAGAGGTTAGCAATTTATATCCTGTCATTGCCACATCTTTAGGTCTGTAGTCAAGACACAACTCTCAAATGGACCAGTATACTGTAAGTAGTGTCAGCACTATAAAACTGACAAGTGTTCCGTTAGCTTGCAGTGCTTAAGGCTAACTCGACTTCAGTGCCTGGAAAAATCAATGAGAAAGAAAGCTTTCCAGTACTCAGCCTGTGATTAGATTCACTCCCTAGTTCTAGTCATAGGTTGTGTATTATCACTGGTGTTCAACAATTCATACCACATTGAACTCATTAAGAACAGGCAACCAACACCAGGTGGATGAATAGCTTACTCACCTATGAGTGATTCTACATTCTGTCTGTGCATGCGTGTGTATGTGTGCGTGCGTGCATGCAGACGTATTAGCAGACATATCGGAAGCCTTTTTCCCATTGGTCCTTTCACATGACCATATATAGGCTGCCAGCTTTGGATACAGATGTGTTTTTCAGTGCCACGTCTTCATGTGGAACAAATCGAGTTATATTAGGCACATATCTGATTGAATTTATGTGGTGAAATAAATTTGGTGAAGATCCACTGGAATATATTATTTCACAAATAAGATTAGTATATCTTTGTGTTTAAAAAAACTTTAAAAAAATTTAAACTTTGATGCTTTGACATTTTTTCATTCAGTTTGTTTCATGTTATATATTTTTATCCTTTATTTAACCAAGGTATGAGCTGTTTTCATTCATTCATTTGGTTTCATTTGTTTATTTATGAAATACGAAGACTTGGCATTGAATAACACATTGGTATTCAAAGATGGCAGTCAATATATGGTCGTGGAAAAGGACCAATGGAAAAAAGGCTTTCGATTTGTCTGTTAATGAGGGGTAATACCGAAAAAGCACCCAAACATGTAATATGTCGGAATAACATGGCATGTGATAATAATATTATACACTGGTGCCACAATAAAATGCACCCAGTACACTCTGTAAAGTGGTGGGTGATAGGAAGGGTATCCAGCCGTAGAAAACATACCAAATGAAATGTACGAACAAGATATGGGCCACCAACCCATCTAGGAGAGTGGTGACTCCAAATAGGAACTGACTTTGTCCAAAATCACCCGTCCAACCCATGCTAGCATGAAAAGCAGACGTAAAATGATGATGATGATGATGATGATGATGAAGATGATGATGATGAAAGCTTCCAAGGGAATAAACAAACTACTGTGTACATTAAATCTCCAAGAAAATCTTTTTAAATACTGCTGCTTCTTATTTGAGTCATTTTAGGGGTTAATAACAGTAAATAACAGAACCCCTATTTTTTTTTTAATTTTCAAGTTTTATGTCATAAACAAAACCACAAAAATCATGCTCTGGTCGAAGAATGTTAGACAGAATCTGCTACAACACAAACTAAACTGAATTTTATTCTCTCATCACTACTTTGGTAATTATGGTAAAGTCTGAGGAGGTTTAACACGAGCGAAACATGTCCAGACTTGTCTCCCATACTTACCAGAATAATTAAAATAATATTAGTCATTCACTAATATTGTCTTTTCTTCACTGAGTAATTATTTCTAATTAACATTTTAATGCTCACTGCATTAAATATGCTAACACTAACTTGACTATCATGTAGATGACATCCCTGAGTAATTTCACTCAGTAATTTATTCTCTAAATTAGTAAGGTTTGTTCTCAGGATTGAAGTGTTGAAACTTTACTTGAATCATTTTCTGTTTTGCCTACAGAAAGAGAGGCACATATGTATACTAAAAAGGGTTATTCATTAAAATTAGAAGGTTAGTATACGGATCGATCGGAAGATCGCAGCCGATCTTCCTAATCGGACCAAGGAAACTATGTTTCCATTGGTTTTTCCATTGCTGAATGACTGTCGGTCACAACTCCTGACAGAAGCGTCACCATATTTTCCAGTGACAGTACTTATTTTCAGCTGAGTGGACTGAAGCAATGTGAAGTTATGTGCTTTGCTCAAAGACACAACACGCTGCCTGGTCTGGGAATCAAACCCATGACCTTATGATTGTGAGTCCAACACCCCTAACCACTATGCCATTACTAAGTTAGTAATGATCTGTATCTTCATTAATCAGATGAGAAACATAAATTAGTGTCTACTCTTCACAACACACCAACATACACCTATTTTGTATATATATATATATTTCACATCACCCACTTTTTACATATTGAAAAGTACCATTCCAAGTTTACAGTTGAGAGATTAGTAGTGAGAAGGACATCCAACTGAATAAATAATATACTCATCCCCAAAACTATTCCACCCCAACTGACAGTGGGTGAAATAATGTAAAAGGGCAACAACAACTGTACTAATTATAAAAGTGACCAATCTTAAAAGGTCATCATCATCATCATTATCATCATCATCATCATCATCACAATCACCATCATCATCATCATCATAATTGTTTTACATGTTTTCCCATGCTGGCATCATGAGTTGGACGAATTTTGTTTTTTGGAGCAGTGTTCTACAGCCGGATGCTCTTTTTGTCACCAACACCCACATTTTTGTATGTAAGGTAGTTTTTCCATGAATTTTTAACCGTTGAATAGTTAATCCTCCAGCCGATCGTCATTCACGGGATGTAAACAATGATCACCAATAAGACTTCATGGAGACACACGCAAGCATGCACACATGCATGTACACACACACACACACACACACACACACACACATATATGACAGGCTTCTACAGTTTCAGTCTACCAATTTCACTCACAAAGTATTGGTCGGCTAGAGGTTATAGTAGAAGACACTTGCCCAAGGTGCCACGCAGTGGGAGAGAACCCGGGACCATGAGGTTACAAGACAAACTTCTCACCACACAGCCATGCTGTACCTAGGTATATATTAGAAAAACTTTCTTACCTTGCAGATACATTTTCAATTTCTTCAAATGTTTTTGCCAGAGCCAAGTAAGGCACCCTAAATAAAAATTAAAAAAAAGGTATTTCATGAAACTATAAACATGCAAAGAAAAAGGGGAAAAGAAAGCTGAGTGAGCTTGTTGTCTGAGCTGGTGGATTCAGTTTTTTGTTAACCCAAAAGATTACATAATCCAGATACATAAAGACTGGGGACCAACATTTATACTTACAGCAAACTACTATGAGTATGACTTTGCAAGCAAAGTGGTGAACTGCCAGAGCCATTAGAGCATCGAAAAAAATGCTTTGTGGTATTCGTTCTGGCTCACTGCGCTCTGAGTTCAAATCCCACAGACGTCAACTTTACCTTTCATCGTTTCAGGGTAGATAAATAAGGTACCAGTCTAGTGGCGGTGGACTGGAAGAACCATTAGAGCGTCGGACGGAATGCCTTGCAGTAATTGTTCCAGCTCTTTGCTTTCTGAGTTCAAATCCTGCCGTGGCTTACTTAGGTGGTAGACTTAATCCGTGGCTTACTTAGGTGGTAGACTTAATCCGTGGCTTACTTAGGTGGTAGACTTAATCCGTTGCCTGGTTTAACACCGCCACCTGGCCATTGGCTGCCTTTAGCAGAGGCTGCTCTGTTGCAATCATTTGGGCCAGGTCTCTGGTCTGAGGATACCTTCCTCCCTTCCCACTAGTCTTGGAGGCCCAGAAAAAGAGTGATGGGCACTGCCATTCCCTCCTGACTAACCAATATGAAAGTCATTCTGTTGTCTTTGAGAAGAAAGATATAATAGGGGAATAAACTCTGTATAACAAATTCACACAATTAGAGCTGACCAAAGCTATCCAATAATATGACAAACTAGAAGGAAATCTTAACTGTAAACTAGGACCAATTGAGACTTGTTTTCTTGGATCTAGGACCTGATACCTCAGCAACTATTTTTTAATTATATAGTGTATATAAGATCTAGCACTTTAACTAAATGTAAAAAAGAAGAAGACATTCTAAAATAATTTAGAATACTATTATAAAATAAATATAAAAAATGTGGTTGTTTTAGCCATAGTGAAGATAAAGCATTGCAGCTTTGTTGAATCAATTAGATTCAGTTATGTGTAAGATGCTCTTTTGCACTTAGTATAACATTTGGCTCCTTAACCCTTTTAATATTAACCCACTCAAGCCCACCTGTACTAAAGTATTCATATTTGAATAAAAACCTCAATCAAAATCTCATAACAACATGAATGATGTGAGATTTCAGTTATATACCAATATATAAAGTTATATCATCATCATCGCTTTTACGTCCGCTTTTCCATGCTAGCATGGGTTGGACGGAGAGAGTTATTGAGGCAGAA
>JAOPJM010448925.1:0-11096 GCA_027124095.1 Muusoctopus leioderma | reverse complement strand
CCAGACTCAAATGTACTGGGGTCGATCTAATCGACTTCAAGGCGGTGCCCCAGCATGGCCCCAGTCCAATGACTGAATCAAGTAAAAGAGTAAAAGAGTATATTATTCAAAACTATGAAAATGAAAATTAGTCATGAAAAAAATAATAAAATAATAATTAACATAAAAAAATTATGAGAATAGTATTTATGGTATTAAAACTCATTTAAGATTCAGAAAAAAATTTGCGAATGTCCAGTTGCTTGGCATTGTTATTGAAATGTCGCATTACTTCTGCTTTATCCTGCGTAATTGCAATAGCTTTGTCAACCATGTTTTCGGATATATAATAATCCTCCAATAAGTTAAAACAATTCATGATTTGTGCCCTTGTTGATTTTTGCTTTCGAATAGGTTCATCTTACGCATTTTCGTCATTCGCAATTTCAGATGTGTTATCAGAGACAGAAATAGTGGCAGTGATATCGGCTATAGCATCGGCTTGACTTTGGCTAGTCTGTGTTCATATATATTTGACAAGCCTCTGTGTGTATCTGTGTTCACATATATATAAAAGATGTGCACCATACTCATACCTCATGCCAAGAAAAAGAAATTTTTTTTTAGAGAATCTAGAGTTAAATAGGTGTTAAGTGCTAGAATAAGGGATGCTAGGATATAGAATAGTTTTTAATATGAAAATATAGAGTTCATTCCAGACCTGCAAAAAAGTGCCAAATTGCGGAATGTGCTGAAATATAGAAGTGGGAAATTTTACTGTATATAATATTGACATTTGATACATTTTCTATGACATTCAATATATCTTCTATATGATGTAGGAGTTAGATAAAACATGTTCTACTGTTATTAGAAAACCATGTTAGTTTGGATTAAGATTATTATTTTCAAATCTGCTGGTAATTTTTTATACCATTATTCCAGATTTCTAATCCTCCATCTGTTTCATTTGGGTCTCTATTTGAGATTTATTGTACTCCTTTTCAGTCTTCCAGCTGTTTTATTTGGGTAGCTATATGAGATTTCTGGTCCACTAGCTGTTCTATTTGAAACTCTATTTGAGATTTCTGGCCCTCCAGTTATTTTATTTAGGCCTCTATTTGAGATTTCCCGTCCTCCATCTTTTTGATTAGTATTTTTATTTCCACAGATTGTTGGAAGATGTATATAATTAACCTTTAGTTATGTATACAAAGCTGCTCCATTTGTTTGGGATTTCTACTTCTACTGATATTCTGGGAGGGAGCTGGGGCATGTGTGGAATCAACTGTTGCCATTCATCTGGGGGCAGGTACCAGTTATCGTACTGAAGTAAATTCAATGACCTATACTCCTCCCCAACAAATATGTTGCCTTGAATCTAATATATCAGTAATTACATGACATTATTGTTAGTAGTAGTAGAGTTATGTCCCCAAAAACTGAGACATGACATTTGTACCACATTGCTGGCAAGAATATCAGTTAATTCCCCTCCAAGTTCTTCTCTAACTATAGTTAGGCCTGGTGGTATAAATACAGAGAGGTTATTTGTGTGTTTTTTATGCCAGATTAAGGTTAACACATTGCAAGTGAAAGGTATCAACTGGGTGTACATATCTTACAATTAAACAATTTTATTTATTTATATTTTAACCTGATCTTAGTAAGATTTAAATAGTTATGCAAATTCAAAGACTTGCATCAGCCATTATAACATGCCTAACTGTAATCATTATTAGTTGTGAAACAATGAACGGTATCTATCTACTATGTAGGGTATACTCTGCTTACATGATATATATCAGTGAATTTGCCTTTCAGTCACTTCAGCACCTTAACTGTAACTTCACTGTCACACCCTATTTACAGAGTTTTGGGTTCTACCATTTCTGTCATTCTACACCTTACATACTCCCTCCCTCTCTCACTATATATCAACACACACGCACACACATATATGTAGAGGCGCAGACATGGCTGTGTGGTTAAGAAGTTCACTTCATAACCACATGGCCCCAGGTTTTCTGCCACTGTGTGGGACCTTGGGCAATTCTTTTCTACTATAGCCTCGAGCTGACAAATGCCTTGTAAGTGGAATTGGTAGACAGAAACTGTAGAAGCCTGTCGTATATGTATTTATACATATATATATATACATATATATATATATATGTGTGTGTGTGCGTGCATGTCATCGCTTACACTGTTTATCAATCAGATGGTGATGTTTGTTTACATCTCCATAAAACAAAATGCCCTGCCATTTCGTAGATCAATGATATAATGCCCATACTTAAATCAGTATGGTTGGTGACAGGAAGGGCATCCAACCGTAAAATGCTGCCTCAAGAAATCTCCATTCAACCCATGCTAGCATGGAAAACGGACGTAAAATTATGATGATGATGATATGCACATATAACCATAGGGCAGTGCGATAGTCCTAATTGCTAGTCCTTCTCCGGGTCCTGTAGTATTTAAATGTTTTGATAATTCAATAATGCTTTATCTGTCAACAAGATTTCAAGTGCTTCACAGGTACATAATTGACATTCTCTCGTCTCACCTCTGTAAAGTTTTGCCGAATTCAAAATACTCCATTCTAGCTTATGGCTTTAGTTTTTAGTCGACACAGGCATTTGGACAAAGAAGTTGAGTGCATTAATTTAGGCTTATTGAAGGAATGTGTATGTGCATAAAGTCTTTTCTTAAAGAAATTTGCAGTGGAGCCCATGTAGTGCCTAATGTTATTATGGGTCAAGACCTTGCACTTAAATACGTTTTTTTATAAGACAATTTCTACTCAAAGGGCAGCCATTGACATTTCTACAGTTAAATATACCTATCTCCTTATTAGTTGGACCATTATTAGCCGATGCTATTTGAGAGTCGCATGTAGCGAATGTATCGATAGTCTGCATAAAAAGCAATAATACAGTTAACAAACCTAGACGTGATGGTAATAACAGCAGTTTTAAAGATACCATTAATACTAATAATAATAATTTTGAAAATACTATTAAGGATAATAGTAATTTGTGTCGTTTTTTTTCTTCTGACCGCGCAGTTTCAGTTCATTATGAACTTCATCAAAGATAGTAAAATATATTATTCTTCTCCACGTGTGTGAGAGAGAATATCGGTTCATAATGAACTGAAACCGCGCGGTCAGAAGAAAAAAACGACACAACCCCCCACCCACCCTCCATGATATTCTGTCTAGTCGCGTATGTAATTTTTAAATCATTAAATTATTAGGTACATTTTCATAACACATCAGTGTTAATATTTTTTCTATGTAACGTGATTTGTATAGAAAGGGTTAGTTTTCCTAACTCCTATAAAGATATATATATATATATATATTGCAAAAAAAGGGGAAAAATATACACACACATCATCATCATCGTAAAACGATGATGATGATGATGTGTGTGTATATTTTCCCACTTTTTTTGCTATATATATGTGTATGTGTGTATATATATATATGTATGTGTGTGTAACACTTTATAATCTCTTAACTTATTTTATAATTTCCTTTTTTTTTCTCTCTTCTCTTTGCAGTCAGTTAAAGGAAATGGTAATGAGGTGTGGGATTTCCAAGCGCCTGCGCTGTATGATAGCACTAAGCCTCTGCATTTTCACATTGATGCTCTGGTCCTTATATGCACACTTCCGGTATTCGTTGACCGAATTTAAGCAGAAATTATCTCCTAAAGATCAAAAAATTCTCAACGAAACGTTACACATATTCACAGAAACTGCCGACCAAGCAAATCTGACATACTTTTTATACGGAGGAAGTCTTCTGGGTTCTTATCGTCACCATGGTATCATTCCTTGGGACGATGACATCGACATAATGATGAACTCTTCGCAGAAAAGCCGAATCTTTGAGACCTTTCAGAAATGTTCCCCTCGATTCAGTATGTATGCACATCCAAGACGTCAGTGGAAGTTCTATTACGCTAACACAAATACACTTTTAGATAAACCATTCCGATGGCCCTATATTGATATATTCTTCTTCCAAGAGGACAAAGAATATATCTGGGATGAAATTCCTGAATTAAAATCTTCTTTCACTTTAAAGAAATCAAAAGTCTTTCCGCTACAACGACGACCGTTTAACGGTCTGTCATTACACACTCCCTGCAATCCAGAAGAAGGGCTTTTAGGCTATGATATCGACAAATGTGCAGCGAGTTCCTATAACCATTATATTGAACAATGGAAACCCATGTATACCTGGGCCAAAGTCTCGTGCACGCGCCTCATGGACCTATTTCCCTTCGTTCGACGGACGAAAATTGCAAACGGCTGGGAGGAAAGCGTCTGGAATTCTTCCAAGAAACAAAGCTATGTTATCATACCAGATAGCTGCTGATCTTTGTTTTTTCAAAATGAATTCTATATCCTGTAAGATTACACACAGACACACTATGAGACAGCTGATGATTGGTTTGAGCCATCAGCTGTCTCCTAAGATATATATATATATACTCTACTACATGCATTGATTAATTACTTTCATTTGTAACCAAAAATGTATACAGGTGTGTGTGTGTGTATATATATATGTATATATATACATATATATATATATACATATACCCATACATATATATATATACACATATACACACACATACATACATATATATATATACACACGGACATACACATACATATATATATATATATATATACACACAGACATACACATACATACATATGTATATATAATATATACATATACATATAAATATATATGTGTGTGTGTGTATGTGTTTGTGTGTATGTATATATATATACACACACACACAGAGACATACATACATATATATTTATACGTATATGTGTGTGTGTATATATATATATATACACACATATATATGTATGTATGTGTGTGTATGTCTCTGTGTGTGTGTGTGTATATATATATATATATATACACACACACACATATATATATACACATACATACATATATATTTATACTTATATGTGTGTGTCTATATATATATATATATATATATATAACACACATGTTTATTATATAGGAAACATTTACAAGTGTGGCCTAATCAATATTGGAATCAGATCTTTTTCTGTCTTAGGCAGTATTTGTAAATGTCCGGTGGGATTATTGGTAAGTGACACACTCTCTGGGTGGAGCAATGTAGTTTTGTCGGAAACATCCCCAAAATTGCTATGATCTCTCTTATGTGTTCAATATAGCCTGTATATGAAACCAAGTTGATAGTCTACACGTGGCAGTCGTGTGCCTCGATCTCTTAGTTGTTTTTGTTCTCTATTTGTTTGTTTTTGTTTTGTTTTATTTTTCTATTGCCTCCACATTATTTTCTTATTGTTACATCATCATCATCATCATCACCAACAGCAGGATGGACAACATTACCAAAAAAAACAATAAAATAATAAAATAATGTACATGATATAACAAATCATTTGCATATCTGTTAGAAAATTAACATAACTAAACGTCTTTCAGCAGAATCTTCCATCATCACCATCATTATCATCATCATAAGGACAGGCAGATTGACAGAATCAGTAAGGTGTTGAACAAAATTGCCTTATGGTATTTGTTCCGGTTCTTTACACTGAGTTCAAATCCCGCCAAGGCCAACTTTGCCTTTCATCCTTCAAGGAGTCAATAAACAAATTAGCAGTCATGTACTGGGGTCGATTTAATCGGCTTACCCCTCCCCACAAATTTCTGGCCTTGTGCCAATGCTAGAAAGGATTGTTATCATCATTATCTCCATCATCATCATCATCATCGTCATCAACATTATCTGCATCATCATCATTGTCCTCAGCATCTTCAATATGTTTCTGAAATAATTCTATTCATCTTTTTCCTTTCATGTGTTTTTATTTTCATGTGTTTTTATTTTCTTCATTAGCACCTCGCTAAGACCTATGGTAACAGTTCAGTCTACCCTGTACTGTAAATTATATCTGAAGACAGAGAGAGAGAGAACTGAGATGATACAAGAGCCAAACACACTGTGTAGCTGTATAAATTTACCATTCCTTCATGTATTCTTGCTGCGTATCTCTTTCATAGAACAGAAATAGCTGTGGCTAATGTATTGGATTACCAACTCAAGGTTTATAAGTTCAAGTTAGACTCGGGTGTTTAGTTGTGATTCTGAAGAGGAAACTGAAATAGCCATGTCTCAGTTCATCTTGTCATTGGCAGGAATGAGTACCAGATTTTCTAGAGGAAGGCTCAATATATCTGTTTCTAGAGGAAGGTTCAATGTAACTGTTTTCTAGAGGAAGGCTCAATATATCTGTTTTCTAGAGAAAGGCTCAATATATCTGTTTTCTGGAGAGAGGCTCGATATAACTGTTTTCTAGTGAAAGGTTCAATATATCTGTTTCCTAGAGAAATGCTCAATATATCTATTTTCTGGTGGAAGGTTCAATGTATCTGTTTTCTAGAGGAAATCTCAATATATCTGGTTTCTAGTGGAAGACTCAATATATCTATTTTCTAGTGGAAGGTTCAATGTATCTGTTTTCTAGTGGAAGACTCAATATATCTATTTTCTAATCAGTATGGGGTGGAAGTCATTTGGCTGTAGTCCTTGTGCCGGTCGGTCGGTCAGTGCCAATAGCATTGATTACATCCGTCGTCAATGACGACACGTTATGCCAGATTGTTGTTGATATTTCTGGGTAAAAGGGATCAGCTTCTAGACATGTCTCTGAAAGATAAATGATAACATTTAAGTTGGCTGAGAAAGAATAAGCTGAGCTATTTGGTTCGACATGATGATGATGATGGAGTTGCTCAGAATAACCATTGTCTTAATTATAGAATTACAGAGAATTTGTTCAAGTTAAATTTCTCAACTCAGTTCCACTTAAAATCCCGATGGGTTGGACGGATCCTCTCCAACACAGTGTCTCACCACTTCTCTCGATCCTTTGTCAGCATCCTGAGATCTGCTTCTACAACCTCTGCCCATGTCTTCTTTGGTCTACCTCATCCACACCTTCCTTCCACCTGGATCACCTGGCATGTCTTCACCCATATGCATTACATGTCTGTACCAGTGCAATCTTCTCTCTTGCATGCTACATATATATATATATATATATATATATTCCCATGTATTCCTTGGTCTACCTCTTACACACCTTCCTTCCACCTGGATCACTTGGCACTTCTTCACTCATCTGTCATCACCCATACACATTACATGTCCATATCAACAATATTATATTCATATAAACCATGTATGTGTACATCATCATCATCAGTATGTTCAGCCATCTTTGATCATTATAGATCTTGTTTGTCTGTCTGTCTATTTCCACTGTCAGTAACAAACTTCTTTATCAGAATTAATGTTCTGTGTGTTTGGTTTATCACTACTACTACTACTATCACTACTACTACTACCACTATAACAACTACCACTACCACTACTATTACCACAACCACCACCATTGCTGCTGCTATCATCAACACTTATTATTTTTCTTGTTGTTCTTTCTGCTCCCTAATTCAGTTGGGTTCCTAACATTATTTGACTGTTGTAAATTGTTCATAGACCTTTAACAACAACAACAACAACACTGAGTAAATTTATGCTTTTGTGAACAAACAATAAAATTAAATTTAAAAATATCCAGTCCTTTTCAGCTTACTTTCTATTGTAAATCCGTCTCTTTAGTTGTGGGTTCAAATTCACCTTTGGGAGTATCCTGCGATAGTCTAGCACCCTATCCAGTAGGGATTAATGTCTCACAACCTCCTAACTGGGATCAGTTCCACTACATTGGGACCACTTCCAGAATGGGGCTATTGGGTCATGGACGTGTTGGCACTGGCTGGTTGGCATGGCTGGCTGGGCACCAGATCAGATCAGATTTGGTGATGGGCTTTTTACTGACAGCTGATTTGGTGCTGAAAGCAGACACACAGAGGGTGGGGGGACATTAATATGTATTCAAAATGAACCTGATTGAGACAGGCAATTGGGTGTTTGAAGGTAGACACACACACACACACACATGGAAACAAATACACACACACACACACACACAGAAACAAACACACACACATACACATGGAAACAAACACACATACACGGAAACAAACACAGAGAGAAAGAATAGGTTTAATCAGTGAATAGGAATGCTAGTAGTGAGTGAGTGAGTAGCAGAAATACAGGGTAACATCAACAATCCAAAATGGCTGACAGAAGCAGCAGAAATAATAATACAAATTGAGGGAATAACTATTTCTAGCATCTCAGGTGACTACATAGACATTCCGGTACTTTCCTGTTATCGACAGCCGATTTTGTTTTTACTAAAGGATTAGATTAAGTTTGGGTTAGGGTTAGTAAAAAAAAAATTGGCTGTCGATAACTGGAAAGTACCGACATTCCTTCATTGGCTATTTGTTGGAGATTCGGATGCTGTTTCTACTAGCTTGAGGGACCACACAAGAGGCTCTATTATTGGGTCACTGATTTGAGAGAGAGATTTAGCTGCTATTTCCAGCAAATCGAACGACCACACAGAGGCTCCCATTGTTTTTTTATTTCCTTTGAAAGAAGTGTCGGTCATTTACTACTGAATTAATGTCTGGTATTTCAAGAAAATACTGTCTGGACGGCCACTTCCTTCTCACCCTACAGTCAACAACTACATCAACCCCACAAGTCTTGGAGCACTGACCCTTCTTCACACTAAATTATACATACACATATATATATGTGTGTGTGTGTGTGTGTGTGTGTATGTGTAATAATCAGCAAGAATATACATTTCTTAAACATACAGAACAAAACAAGACTACCTTCATGTTTTTTCTGTCAACAGCCGCTATTGATTACCACAGTTTCGATATGTTTAGCGGGACTGTATCGGTAGCCATCCATATCAACAACATTTTAAAAAATGTTCGGAAACACGAAAGGTAGAGAAGAAACCAGACATAACAAACAAAAATGGAGACGGAAGATGTTAATTGACTGGAGATGTGGGGTTACCTTTCAGTTTGGGTCATACAAAATAGTTTAACAGAATAACGCTGGAGGAGAGAATCAAGTCTCACAACGGAAAAAAATATGAGAATATTATTAGAGACACAGAAAGGTGACAGATGGGAGAGAGAGAAGAAAAAGGCATCCATACAGGCAGATGGTCAGAAGATAGAAGTTAGCTAAAGAGGAAGTGACATGCATGTATCATCATCGTTTTTACGTCCGTTTTCCCATGCTAGCATGGGTTGGATGGAGATTTCTCAAGGCAGCATTTTACGGCCGGATGCTGATGTATATATATATATATATATATAATGAAAATGTGTCAAGAGGAATAACTCAATGTGGCCAGTGGCAAGAATTTGGAATACAAAGACGATAGAGGTTATACTAAATATCATACAAGAAAAGAAATTCTTGATTTATTGAAATTATCTCCACTTAAGGAGGAGGTAAATAAACACCAAGTGGTGATTATCGCCAACTCTGAATGAGAAGGGGAGATAATCTTGAGAATCAAGGTTATAGTAGAAGACACTTTCCCAATGTGCCATGCAGTGGGACTGAACCCAAATTTAACCACACAGCCATGCCTGCACATAGAACAGTTTTTTTAATGAATAAAAAAAGATGTTGAAAATTTTGCATTTTTTTTTTCCTGTTCCCCTAGTTATTAGTAAATAATTTACTTACAGGCATGGCTAAGAAGTTCGCTTTGGTTTCAGGTTCAGTCTCACTGCATGGCACCTTGGGCAAGTGTCTTCTACTATAGACTCAGGCTGACCAATGCCTTGTGAGTGAAACATTGGTAGACAAACTGTGTAGAAGCCTGTCGTATATGTGTGTGTGTGTGTGTACGTTTGCTTGCATGTCATCGCTGGACACCGTTTATCAATCAGCCGGTGAGTTTGTTTACATCTCCAAATAACAAAATGCCCGGCCGTTTCGTAGTGTCGGTGATATAATTCCCATACTTAATTAACACCAGTATGGTTGGTGACAGGAAGGGCATCCGACTGTAAAATGATGCCTTAAGAAATCTCCGTCCAACCCATGCTAGCATGGAAAAAACGGACGTAAAACGATGACGATGATGCTTAATGATACTTAATATCAAATAATGAACATTAAAAAAAAACACAAGATATATTTAATATAGCCTTGAAGAAAACAAATTTTAATCTATAATTTCACATGGTGTACGTATTATATCTTAATATCTTATCAGATAATGGAGTGGGGTCGGTGGAGCACCATTGTTAGTCTGTGCTTAGGGCAATAGTTGGCCTTAATCCAGCCCAGCGTGTGAGTCTGTTAGTGCATATATATGTGTGTGCTTATGTTTGTGTGTCTGTGTGCATATATTCATATTTATGCAGACATACACACAAATGCATTCATAGTGTGTGTGTGTGTATATATATATATACACATGCACACACACACACACACTAACACACAAATATATGTATATATATACACACACATGTCCCGCCCCCATATATATATATATACACACATCCATCAACAGAAATGCAGGTATGTATGTGTGTGTGTATGCTCGTCTTTCCAGTTTATTTTTTTAATTTCTCGCCAATTGAGAAAAAGCCGGTTTCTAACCTAGATCCAAGGCTCTTTCATTGGAATTTAGACAACTTCAGCTGGGTATTTGTTCATGTATGTGTGTATGTGTGCATGTATGGATGTCATTACATGTGCGGATCCATTTGTTTTGCTTTATGTATGTGTACTCGTACATATGGTTATATATGTATTACTCTTTTACCATTTCATCCCGTGAGCTGTGGCCATGTTGGGGGCACCGCCATTGTTGTTGCTACACTTTTACTAACCCTCCTTCTGTGGTTGGCTTTTGGTGAATGAGGGAGTTTGATGTTGCTGCCCTCATTTGTGTTTCTTGCTGTGAGGTAGGTTCATCTGGAATCTCAGATAATAGGATGTCCAGTGGTGTCTTGAAAACATCCACATTCACACTATGTAGATTTCTCAAGCTTTTTGGCAGAATATTGAAGAGCTGTGGGCCCTTGAACCCTAAACTATTGCAGTATCTGG
>JAOPJM010448723.1:0-11097 GCA_027124095.1 Muusoctopus leioderma | reverse complement strand
GGTAAAAAACGGAAAGCAAAAAACAACAACAACGATAGACAACAGTAAATTTTTTAATTTTTAATTTTTTTTTTAATTATTAGTTATATAGTGAAAGGAATGTGTGAGCTGCAGCTAGTTTATGGAATTACTCGTTACCGTTTCCCCTTGTTCTTCTGTCTGTCGTTTGTTACTGACCTCCTTTTCTGTCAGTGTAAGTTGGATATACATTCTTGATTCGCCATGAATTTCTTTCTTTACGCCAACACCTTGTGTGTGTGTGTGCGCGTGTGTGTGTGTATCCTTGTTGTTTTAGTTCCAGTGTGGTCGATTTTCGCCAGACACCATGGCGCCAGACTATAAATCTTAAACCCTATACCAGCCATCATATCATCTTTCTTTTTTCTTTTATTTTTTTTAATGTTTTGAAATCTCATTTCTTTCGTTTTATTATTTGTTATTGGTTCTTATTTTGTTTATTTTTGTATTTTTATTGATGCTGCAAACCAGTTTCCATAGCCCCCCCCTCCCCTCGCCATCTACTCACACCCAACTGTCTAAGACGAACATTAATATATTTGGATGAGAAAAAGGATGGAATCTGTCACATCCTTAAAACTATCCACCTTGCTGCCTAGTACACACACAATCAGCCACTTACTTACACGAGCCATTGAGGAAGCGTCTATGTGGTCGTTCGACCTGTTAGAAATAGCAGCCGAATCTCCCTCAAATCACACCTTCAGTATCATACATCAGGACAGGACTCCTTACATGATGTAGTCCTATAAAGAGGGGATTTTTTCATCGGTTAGTCAGGAGGGAAGGGCAGTGTCTATCACCCTTTTTCGGGACCTCCGAGGCTGGTGGTGGTGGTGGTGGTGGGGGGGGGGGTTGAGGAAGGTATCCTCAGACCGGAGACCTCTGGTCCGAATGCTTGCAACAGAGTGGACTCCACTAAAGGTACCCAAGGCCCAAGTGGTGGTATTAAACCAGGCGACGGATTAAGTCTACCACCCAAGTAGGCTGCGACGGGATTTGAACTCAGGACGCAAAGAGCCAGAACAAATACCGCAAGGCATCTTGTCCGACGCTCTACCGACTCTGCCAGTCCACCACCCTAGACTAGTACTTTATTTATCTACCCGGAAAGAATGCAAGGCAAAGTTGGCCTAGGCGGATTTGAACTGACAACGCAGTGAGCCGGAACGAATACCGCAAAGAATATCGACGCTCTAACGACTCTGCCAATTCACCACGTTGTATGGTCATGGCTAGAAAGCCTTTGATCATAGGTCTGTTTCATCAGGTTTGACTTGGAGCTAAATAACAACAACAACCAATCATACTACTCGACCCATCTCCGGCACGGTAGATAAAATGCACATCATCTCTAAAAGTTAGTTCCGTAATATCTCGTTAGTAACTCAGCATGTGCTTTTAGATCTGTCAGTAAGTTGATCGTCTGCCATGTTAATTGGCCACACACATATTTATTAAAAAAATGTTTTTATTGTTCATATCGATTTCATGCTCGTATGTGTACAAAGATGGTCAAAAGTATATTTTTTTCCGTACGAAGACAAATGCCCTCAATAGCAGTAGCAGACTTAAAACCACACATAAGGCGGTGAATTGGTAGAGACGTTAGGGCGTCGGATAAAAAGCCTTACGATATTTGTTCCGGCTGAGTTCAAATCCTACCGATGTAAACTTTGACTTTGATTTTTTTTCGACGCAGACCATCACTAGTTACATCGGATTCTATTTTTTTTTTCTTTATCATATATGATATCAGGCAAACGGGTCAGTCCCGAAAAAGGAACTTAAAAATTACCTGAATTTATTAATAATTGGTAGCTGCTTTCAGTGTCAGAATCACGAGAAAAGGTTTCCACTATCGAATATGCCGTGACATTGAAAAGCAGAATGAATACACACACATCCATTCATAAATACACATGCCTAGTATTCAAAACAAAACAAGTATATACTTTCTGTGTTAACGAGATAACTGATGTGTTTATCAGACGACTTACAGTATAGTATAGCGGTAATTACACGGAGGCATCAACAAAGGAGACGTGTGATCTATTCTCATAAGGCTATCACCTTTTATTCACTTTCACGTTGGCTGCCTTCTGAGTTCAAATCTTACCGAGCTAAACTTTGACTTCCATCCTTTCGGTAGATAAATAAAGTACCGGTCTAGGAAGGTGGACTGGCGGAATCGTTAGAGCATCGGATGAGATACCTTGTGGTATTTGTTCCGGTTCCTTGTGTTCTGGGTTCAAGTCCCGCTGTGGCCTTACTTGGGTGGTAGACTTAATCTGTCGCCCGGTTTAATACCACCACCTGGCCCCTGGGTGCCTTTAGCAGAGTCTACTCTGTTGCAAGCATTCGGGCCAGATCTCTAGTTTGATGATACTTCCCTCCCTTCGTCTCACTAGTCTCGGAGGCCCTGATAAAGGGTAATGGGTTCTGCCCTTTCCTCTTGCCTGAACGACAAAAAAAACAAAAAACAAAAAGAAACACTGAATGTTCGAAAACAGTGATGATCTCATTAAATAATTAAATGTTCGATACTTTATTGTGTTTCCTTGCTGGCAGTCGTTATGGTGCAGTGGTGCAGTGGCGATGGTTTACTTGTGGAACAGAACCTGCTAACCTAGTTTCATTTCCCTGTCGGAACCACTTTCACTTAATATTGCTAATTCCTATGGAAGAATTTGAAAGTAGAAACACAGTCTTCGCCCCACTCATACTATAATTCCGAGGGGAATTTTTTTTGGGGGGGCTGACGCACATCGCTTGCATGTGTATATGTGTGAGTGTTTCTGCGTCTGTCTGTCTGTCTGTGTCTATATTTCAGCGTGTACGCTTTTATATATGTAGCAATCTGTCGTCGTCGTCGTTCAGACTCAAGTCAGCCCTGTCTGGGCATTCCTATGATCAAAGGTATTCCAGTCATGACCATACCGTATTTTTATATATCTATAACTACATTTTCCAATGTGTCCCTCCTTTTTACAAGATGGTGTGATTTGAGGTAGACTTGACTGCTATAACTAGCAGGCCGAGCGATCACACATAGGCTCCCTCGTTGGCTCGTAGCAATCTATGTAATGTGTGATATTTTCCTTTTAAGTAAAACCACAATATAGGCTTGAATAGCTAAGTGGATGGTGAAGTGAAGTGGTTAGACATACCTTTAAGTTCTTAGCTACATTATTATGTTGTGAAATTAATCCACTACACTTATGTCCCTAATGCAAGTGAGAAAGGCATGGATGGATATCGTATACTACTATCATTTCTCTTCCTTATACATTGGTGGCCTTGTGCCTAAATTGGAAAGTAATATTGAGCACCGTAGATGAAGTAAACCTAGTTAGTTTAGTTTAGAGAATAAATTACTCAGAGTAATATGATGATGGATCTCCGTCGGCTTCGACGATGAGTGTTCCAATTGTTTGATAAACAGAACGGTCTACTCATTGAATTAGCGTGTAAGCGGCTGAGCATTCCACAGGCACGAGTATCCTTAACGCAATCCTGAGACAGAATCAGCGTGACACAGTGTGACAAGACTGGTTCTTTGAATTACAGGTACAATCCATCCGACGGGTTTCCGCACAGTTTCCAGCTGCGACATTTTATCATACGGATATTATTGCTGTTGTTTAGCCCCATGTCAATCCTGTTCGAGCAAACCTAAGATCAAAGGTATTCCAGCCATAACCATCTTGTCTTTTTTTAATAGTATGTAGGACTATATTATCTAATGTGTCTTTTTTCTTATTTAAGATGGTGAATGTGTTATTTGAGGGAAATTTGGCTGTTCTTTTCTATCACGTCGAGTGACCATCTAAAAATATTGCTCCCTTGTCTTGTTTTATCATACATATTGTGTAGAAGCTAGATAATCGTTCTAGATGCTTTATTGTATAGTACGAATCAAACCGGAATCAACATTTTCTTTTATCCACCAGTGAGGTTGGTAAAAACAACATAGTACCTGAAATGTCATTATAATTATTTCTAAAGGCCACAGATATTTGGGAAGGCAACAGTCGATGTTACCATTTTCAAACATTGCTTTACATAAGTACATACTAAGAAGATTCTTAAACTGTAGGTATATAATCAATATATTTCTGAAGTATACCAAAGGGCGATCGATTGGCAGAATCGTTAGAGAGTCGGATATACAGATACGTACGATATTTGTTTCGGCTCTTTGCGTTCTGAGTTCAAATCCCGCCGAGATCAACTTTACTTTCCATCCCTCGGGGCTCGATACATAAGGTAGCATTCAAGTATTAGGTCGATTCATCTCTCTCTCTCTCTCTAAGACACAGAATTGGCTACGCTGCACAGTGAGAGAGTTATGGGGGACAACTCGCAGTGCTGTACACCCTTCCTCCAAGAAATGGAGGAGAGTTGAGCTAGGGGTTAGCACCATCTAGCATGCTATAGAAACCATAAAACGTGGCGGGTGTGGATGGACGTATGTGCTGTACAGCAGGGACCGGTTTAAAAAAAGCATTTCAAGCATCATTTATTTGTTTTATATGTTATCGGAATGAAGACGATAATTCTAGAGTAGAAGCAAGCTAATGTTACTTGGAAAAGTATGAACGTCAAAATAATCCGGCTTCATGGCAGTGGGGTTAAGAAGTTCGCTTCGCAACCACCTGGTTCCGGTTTCGATCCCACTGTGTGACACTTTGGTCGTCAAGTGTCTTCTACAATAGCTTCGGGTTGACCAATACCTTGTGAGTGGAATTTGGCAGACGGAAACGGCGCGGAAGCTCGTCGTGTATATATATATATATATATATAGAGAGAGAGAGAGAGAGACAGAGAGGGGGGGGGTAGCTTTCGCCGATGCATATCGGCGAAAGATATAAACGTCAGTAAGAAAACCGAAAACAGGTGCTTTATGAACGGAGTCCTTTGAGGGTATTTGTTCTGTATCACTTTCGCTGTCAGAAATGAAGAGGACATGTGATTCGTCTGTTGGAAACCTGCAGCCAATGACGACGCTATTGTACACCAGTTATGATATAAAATAAGAATAAATAAATATATAAATAAATGTAGAAAGTTATTCTTTATAATTGGCACTCGTTTGTAGCGGGAATTATTGACTCTTATGGAATCAAGTTAATGCATTTGAAAAATGTCAGAGTATAGGCTGATCTATGGATAATGTCACACACTGGGTATAATTAAAAATAGAATGAGCTAAGGGAAATAACTCAAGTGAGCCAATGGCTTGAATTTGGATAAATAAGTTAAAAGGTGGTGTACTGAATGCCGTACGCAAAAAAAATACTCAATTAATTGAAATTTCCTTTTTAGCTGGAGAAAGGAAACAAAAGCCTAGCGGCAATTGTTAGCGGCTCTCAAAGAAAAAGGAAGGTAATTTCAAGAAATTTAGAATTAATATCTAACCTTAATTTACAAGCTTCGGGGAAAGGAACGTCTGATCTTTGTTTGTAGGCAAGGGACAACTATGGACATATTGTTTCGGTGTATTAGACCTCATCAGCATAGTACAATCTAACTGGGTATAGATTGATTGCTAGCAAAGTGGTATGCTTAATCCGCCTCCCAGTTCAACACCACCGCCTGGCCCTTGGGTGCCTTTAGTGGAGTCCACTCTGTTGCATGAATTAATTCAGGCTAGGTCTTCTGTCGGTGTATAACTTCCTTCTTTCCTCCCACTAGTCTCGGAGGCCCCGAAGAGGGTCATCGGCGCTGCCCTTCCACTTCTGACTAAACCATTTAGAAAATGTGTATCACTAATGTAAGTTTTTATTTTCGAGTCCATTCTGGAAAGGTTGAAAGCAGACCTGTGTTGTTCACGATTCTCTCAGTACCCACACTCTCAGGAACACTCACACTCTCAGTACCCACACTCTCAGGAACACTCACACTCTCAGTACCCACACTCTCAGGAACACTCACACTTTGCACTGTGATCTAATGAAGCATTCATTCATTTTATAGTTTCTGTTTAGCCCTAGGTCAGTCGTGATCCAGAAGACCAAAGATGTTTCCGTCGTGATCATTCCGTCTTGTTTACAGACATAGTGTAGAGCTACATTATCTAATATGTCCTTCCTTTCTAAAAACAACAAGTTGTGATGCCACTGCTTACAGCGGTTAGCCACTCTACCCTGTGGTTCCAAGTTACTGTACAAGTAGTTTGATTACGTCATCGAAAGTTAAGTAAGCGTCTTGGCCATGCTTAGCAAAGCGTCAACGACCAGATGTTAACGATTTTTTTTTGACGCAGACCATCACTAGTTACTTCGGATTTTAGTTGTTTTTTTCTTTATCATATATAATATCAAGCAAACGGGTCAGTCCCGAAAATGGAACTTAAAAATTACCTGAATTTATTAATAAATGGTAGCTGCTTTCAGTGTCAGAATTACGAGAAAAGGTTTTCACTATCGAATATGCCGTGACATTGAAAAGCAGAATGAATACAAACACATCCATTCATAAATACACATGCCTAGTATTCAAAACAAAACAAGTATATACTTTCTGTGTATATGTACAAAGTGTTAACGAGATAACTGATGTGTTTATCAGACGACTTACAGTATAGTATAGCGGTGATTACACGGAGGCATCAACAAAGGAGACGTGTGATCTATTGTCATTAGGCTATCACTTTTTAGTAACTTTCACGTTGGCTGTGTATATATGCAAGAAACATTGTTAAAGAAAATTATAAACACACACACACACACACACACACGCACACCGAAACCTGTGAATACATTCATATATACACATCAAAACACTAATACAGACAAAATTTGTTTCGAAATATAATGGTGGAAACGAAATTTTATGCATATGAAATAACTTTTGAACAGACGGGCAGAAACATAAATATATGAATCTATACTTACACGTCTTTTTATTCGGTCGTTCTGATAAGAGCAATGTATCGTTAATTTACGAGAATGCAGCAGGGACATTAACAATGTTCCTCTCATTAACGGCTGCCCTGTCAGAACATTTAACTAAATGGAAATCTTTAGAATTCCTTTTATCGTTTCAATTTAGGTCTGATTTTCTCATTAACAATGGAAAATGGTTACTAAAAAAATACATGGAATGTGTACCTTTTCTAAAATATATTATTGCCTTACTTTATCTCTTCAGACGAACAGAATAAGCGAAGAATTTAGTTTCTTCGTTTTACAAATCATCAATGATTATAAAGAGTTCGATCGTATTTATAAGCTGGTACATGTGAATTATTCGCGCATAAAATTTCTTTTGTATTCAGTAGAGAAAAAAGATTATTGAACATCAAAGGAACGAATGAAAATTGTGGTAGCTTGTAGTTTTTCAAGTATTTGGTGAAAGATAATAGCTGTAGGGGCATCGTAGATTAATGAGCCAGAACAAGAACTAGTTTCTTTCAATACCCATCTCAAGTCACTTGTCTTACCTAGCTAATGGCTTTGGAAAATGCACGAAAGTCACATCTTTCCATGTTCCTTCCTCTGTATATAAATAAAAAAAGAAACCAATATTTAAAGCTCTCTCTTAAATGGATTCATTGGTATGAAATTTACTTTGGCATGGCGGTTATAGAATTAGTTGGAATATGGTTGCAGTGTGAGTTCTTCTTCCAGGGAAGGACGTGGTCCATAGGCAGACTTGAACTCAGAACTACAAGTTAAAGAAAATAGTCATTGATTATACTATACTTTGCTGTTTACAGAGCTTCGCAGTTTAGTTTACTAATTAGACCAATTTACAGTTTAGTGGACTGTGCTACCGAGAGTTACGTGTCTTGGCCACAAACATAGCACAGGGCAAGTGGAAATAAGGATACAAAGCATTACCACTTCACCCATAGGCTGATTGGACCGACTGTGACTTTACGCTCTGCGCTATTACATTATGAATAAAAATGATCAAAATATAAAGAAAAGAAAGAATTCTTTGAAGTGTAATACGAATGGAGAATAAAAATAAAGATAACTATCTGTAAATGAGATAGACACACTATTTTCTAGATATTACAATATTCTATGTAACGAGATATTAAGAGGTGTAATGGTTTATATTAAACTTATCTGATAAAAAAAAAACTCTATACTTCCTGTCCGCGCACTAGTTATCAAGTAAATTAAGCTGCTCACATTGAAAATTGAGGTTAGATTAACGAGAAACTAAATTTAATGCTATCACTAGTGCGTTATTATATGGGGGAATTATCTTGATACTGCAATCAGTGAAAAATAGATCTTACACTGTTTCCTAGACCTCCGATATATCCTTGTTAGATTATAGAGAAATTAATGGTATGGAAATTTAGATTTCATGCTATATTAAATTCGATTGCAGCATGTAATTGATATGTGAGAATCGTAGACATCTAAATCTAGAAACGACAATCTACTTTGAAATTAGTTCTTGCTCAAATGATATATGTGTGTGTATAACCGTGTTGTCCATGTGTTTCTCATTGACTTTGTATGTATCAATGTGTGTATTTATGTGTATATGTTTGTACTGGCAGGTGTATTATTTGAATAGACTCTGGCAGTTGCTGTAAATATTATGTAAGCCTTTTGTATGTATTTTTTAGAAAACTTTTTTTGTTTTGTTTTTGTGTTTTATGATATAAATGGTGATGGGGGCGGGGAGAAGACGGAGTTAAAATTAAGATTCTCTGGTTTGCTTTAGTCAATCTTCCGGATTAACAAACTAACCATTGATCCTATATAAAATTTATATATTGAAAGTTTTCAAATTTATAATATTTAACAAAATAAAATCTAAGTAAAGTAAATAGAAATCTAAAGATGAGATTAGAAAAGAAATAGTTACAGCAACGACATCAATATTTCAAACCACTACATTTAACCACCGCACAAACAACCACTACATTTAACCACCGCACAAACCTAACACAGAGGGTACATGAAGACCTCAACAATAGCAAAAAACCTCTCACACGTACCATTCTAACAACCATCGACATCAGCAAACTTTCGACTCCATTTCCTGCTACCCACTTACACATAAAATACTCAACACCTGCCTAAGAAACAACACAAAACACTGACTAGCAAACTATGTCTGGTTGCCAAGCTCAAGTAGTGTACGAAAACATCACTTCCAGAACTTGCAGTTTCCCGAATGGTATACATGGATCCGTACTCTCACCCACTCTTTTCGTTTATGCCTACAATATCTTCCTACACCTAGAACATAGCATCATACGCTGATGATGTTACACTCACATCCTCCCACTATTTCCCAGACACAGCTACAGAACTACCCCAGTCCTACATCGATCACTTAGAAATGTGGCTCCAAAAACAACAGACTTAAAGTAGCACCTACCAAATCCGCTGACTCTCTTCTTACAAGAAACACCAGAGAACATCAAATACAACCAACCATCACCACACTCAACAACATAAACTTATCACACATGCAGAAGACAAACACGTCTACAACATTCACAGCACACATAGAAAACACAGTAAAGCGAAAAGACGCGCAAACATACTTAAAGCACCCAGAGGTACCACATTTGACCAACAGAAAAAAACAACAATTCATTAGATCCATCATGTATTATGCCAGCCCAGCCTGGGCCCAAATATCTCCATAACAAACCATAATAAACTACAAAGTACACAAAACAGCGCACTGCGTACCATCACAGGTTGTAGACAGACCGCCTACATAACGAAACAAAAATACTAAAATACTAAGATCACCTGAACATGCAAGAAGCACAGTTTGTTATCGCAGAAAACTTCAACCCTCACAGTCCCTGTCAGTACATGAAAAAGCACCTCCAAATACCTATACACTTATACAACATCCTAGAACTCTACTACAGTCAGTACATGAAAAAGCACCTCCAAATACCTATACACTTATACAACATCCTAGAACTCTACTACAACAACATCCTAAAAAACACTATCTGTTTCAATCTGCCCAGATACACATATAAATAAAAACACACACATACACACAAGTAGCTTGCAGTATCAATAGCATCACTAATCCCAAATACCGCTGTGATGCACGCTACCAATAAGTGCAGAGAAACAGCAACTGTCACACTCTGACCGAGTCCACCTTGCTTACCTTATCTGAGCCCGCCACCAGAATCTACAGGCGTACAAAAATAGACCCAACAGTAAAGAAAGTGCAACATGTATAGAGTGTCACAACACTGCACTCGTGCGAATTCATCACTGCATGTCGCAGTGTGTAGTATGGTTCTCAGCTAGGAGGAGACATTGTATAACTGGGAAAACACATATGCGGGTCACACCTAGTCATTCGGCTGACTATCTGCGTGCCATAGGACGACTGGTCGATCAGAGTTAACTTGGGACTACATAACAACAACAACAACATATGAAAACATTGTTGTAAAGGAATGTTGGGATTAACCGATATCTGGTTACTGAATACGTACTCTCTCCACCACCACCATCACCACTCTCTCTCTCTTTCTCTCTCCCTCTCTCCCCCTCTCTCTCTCTGAGATTCCATCATCGCAATTCAATTTATAAAATCTGTTAACTCATTTGCTGTATAGAATCTATTAATATAATCCCCAGTGTATAATCCCCTATGATCTGTCAGTGAATACAAGATATATATATATATATATTATATATATATAATTCACTTTGCCATCTTTTATGCCCAGCTGGTTGTCTATCCACCTCAGGAATCATCATCCTCATCATCATCATTCTCAGCCATTATCTGCAGATACCAATTGTTGAACTGACCATCCCTCATTTTCAACCTATTTCTTCCCCCACTCATCCTCCTATCACTAACCTTCATCCCTATTTCTCAGAATGTTATCCTTTATAATAAAATACATTATTTTCCCCCTTAAAAAATTCTCCTCACGGTTGTGGATAGCCACCACATTGACACCCTTTTCTTAAAATGAAGTTTTCCATTACCGAGTAGAAATGTACATAAGTTTAACTGTCCATGTATAAGTTATATATATCAAATGGGGCACAAACGTCTCTCTTCAGTCACCCACATCTTGGCATCGTGGTTTCAGTGTGACGGGTG
>JAOPJM010448411.1:0-11099 GCA_027124095.1 Muusoctopus leioderma | reverse complement strand
GAAAATACCTTCAAATCTGCGCAGCCGAAGCGAAACACGTGTTGTCAGCGAAGAAATAATAATAATAATAATAATAACTACCGCAACAACAATAGTAATAATATTAATAATGATTTTTCTTATTGCAAAAAGTGTAACCGAATACAAAACATTACAAGATATTATAAAGTGTTGGTGGTGGTGTGTGTGTGGAGAAAAACGACGAATGGAAACAAATAAGAGAATAAAATAACAATAATAACAACAATTATAATAATACAATAGTAGTTTGTCGGGAATTCACGACTGGGACAAGGTTTCGGTGTCTAGTTACTTGATTAATGTTCTTGGGAATGGTATAAACATTAATCCTAACACAAAGCAAAATCCTAACCACTAACCCTCACCCTAAACGTATATTCCATTTATTAATGCATCCTGTTTACAAAAAATAAATAAATAATGTTTTCTAACATAAGGGCAAAGCTACAAAGTTATGGGGAGGTAATAGTCGCTTAAATTGGCTCCAAGTATTTGACTGGCACTTTGCTTTTATCCTTCCGAGTTCGATAAAATAATGTTCACTTTGGCGGGATTTGAACTCAGAACGTACAGGAATAAAACTAAAGGCATTTTGTCCGACATTAAACAGATTCTGCCATCTATTCGCCATATAGTAATAATAATTATTTCTAACATAGGTACAAGGCCAGAAATGTTGGGGAGGGGAACAGTCGATTATATCGACCACAGTACTTGACTGGTATTTTGTTTATCGACTCCGGAAGGATGAAAGGTAAAGTTGACCTCGGCGGCATTTGAACTCAGAATGTAAAGAGCCGTAACCAAATACCGTAAAGCATTTTGTCCGACGCTCTACTGATTCTGCCAATTCACCGCCATATAGTAATAATAATGATGAATTCTTTATTTACCACAAATGCGACGGATGAGGGGACGTTACAAGGACAAATTACAATATTGGTGAAGGTTTACGCAGAATTGAGTACGAAAAACATGTATGGAAACAACAGTTTAGAAAGGGAATAAAAAGAGACGTCCCAATGAGGGGACAGTCACCTAGGGCCAATCAAGGAACCTTACAGATCCAGGATTACTCTGACTAAAAGAGCAAATACCCTATCTCAGCCGTGTTCTCCGGCTTACAAGCGAATTCTAAGAGTAGATACATTCACTCGTGTTATACTCTCCATTCTCACCTACCTTTCAGCAAATTTACGGGAAGGTAGCACTTCCCTCTCCCCCTAACATTCCTCTTCAAGTGGGATTTGAAAACGTTAAGGGTTTCGCCGAAGAGCCAAACCCTTATCAACTGTATGGGGGACAATATTGAAATAACTGTCCAGTCGTTTCAATATTGTCCACCATACAACCTCTTTCACCATAGCCAACAGACAGAAGCAAATTATCTGCTCTTCCTGGCCAAAGGAAGGCAGCGGGGTGATCCTCGCGATGGACTTGGCTGATAGCCAGACCCGTCTTACACGCGACAACAGCTGTTTGACATAACTCCACAAGTCAGCAATGCTCGGACGACACTGAACGATTGCGTGTCAGAAAGGTTTGGTCGCTCCACACGCATCTCGGACCAATGTACCAGTATAATTTATCCCGAACCAACAATGCTAGGTCAGGGATTTGTGGAAGTTGACCATAGTTTCCGGGCTGAAAGTCCCATAGGATATGCTGTCCAGTTGATCTTCGTCGATGCTCAGTCTCGCCGAAAACGTCGTCGATCCTGCCCATCTCTAACTCTCTATAATAACTGTTTCTAACATTGGCACAATGCCAGAAATTTGGGGAGAGGGGTAAGTCGATTAAATCAATCCAGTACTTGACTGGTGCTTTATTTTATCGACCCCAGAAGGATGAAAGACAAAGTTGACCTCGGCGGGATTTGAACTCAGAACATAAAGAGACGAACAAATACCGCAAGGCATTTTGCCCAACGCTCTAACGATTCTGTCAATCCACCAACTCTCTATAATAATACATTCAACATAGACACAAGAGCACAACTTAAACAGAACCCAAGTATTTGACTGGTACTTATTTAATCGAACTCGGAGGACAAAGGCAAAGTCGACTTCGGCAGGATTTGAACTCAGAATATAAAGAGAAGAAACTAAATTCCGCATGTTATTTTGACCAACCGATTTTGCCAATCCAGTGCCCTTGTTTACGTAAAATAATAAAAGAAAAGAAAAAAGTTAAAACCATTACAATCTAGTGATAGTTGTGTTCCTTATCAAACGGGAAAACTGAATCTCGTTTCTCAACGTACTGAATTTAATTCCCGCGAGAATCCACTTTGCCTTCAAGGTTTAAAAATAAGAATAAAGAATAAACTCGTGTGTATTTGATCGAACCGTGCCATTCCCGCTAAATAATTTAACCTTGTGTCAATGTAAGAAATCATCATCATCATCATCCTCATCATCATCATCTTCATCATCATTATTATTGTTTTAGCGTGAACGGATGCCTCTCAGGACGGTTCCGATGAAATTACTATGTTTATCAAGTTTTGCTGGATGAACATTTTCCTTTTGGGGATTATTTTACAAATAGAGGACTTCAGAGTGGCGGAAAGTCTATCCCAATACTTGAAATAGATGTAAGGGCTGCCTTTTAGACAATATTTCATTTTATTTCTGGTGTTTACGATACACTTTTCAACATGTCTAGAGGAGGAGCGGTGAAACGTGTTAGCAAGAAAGAGAGTAGCACCGGCGACGCTGCTTCAAAACAAAATATAAATGTCTCGTCCAACCAAATGAATTCAAAAGTAAAAAATATAAAACTGAAAGATACAAACAGATACATCCAAAAACAGAGACAGTTACAATTTAAACGATATAAACAAGAATAATAACAACACCACCAACGTACACACGTGTGAACAAAATAACAAGGAAAACAACAACAACAATAACATTCGCACGTATACATATACTTTGTCAAACGAAAATGTTTCGAATGCAAATCAGACCCCATCGTTTGCAAATATCATTTCTAATAAACAATCATGAAGCATTTTGCTGAAAGGACTAAAGAACGGCAGCAATATATATACATAAGACGGACGCATCCCTGCCAGAATCTATTACCCAAGCACGAGAGAGGAGAAAGGTGACGTATCTGTGCATTGCCAAGGCCACGGGGACTTTCCTTGTACGATCCAAGGAGCATGTGAAGGCATCCCTCACAGATACGTGAAGTGGAAAATTTCCTTCATTGGGAGAGGGAGAGCGTATGGTACCATATGTGTTGCGTTCAAAACTGAGGATGGGGCTAAAGCACAAGCACAGATAGTACTAGACACACCTTCCCATAAATTAGTCCCACAATATTTGGGACGAAGAAACACAAGAGTCACCATTAAGGACATTGGTGACGACGTTGACCCCTGGTTAGTGGTCAATATTGTTGCACAATATGGGCAAGTGGTCAGCACCGACGTAGCTTACGGTTATATGTTGTCGGGTGGGGTCACCATGGACATACAAGTCCCCACGACCCTGTAAGACCACAAAACAATACCATAACTGTGCCCCATAGAGAGTGCCGAAAGGACGAAAGGAAATCATTGAGGCTGAGTATCTAGGGCAAGAAGTCCTAGCTGCTATACACGTGACAGTAAAATTCATCTAAAGACTTTCTTCCCAGAAGTTTTAAAAGGAGACAAGCAACAACAGCAACAAGCCACGGAGAAAATTACTTCATCCTCATTTCCGAGACTTAACCAGGAGGCCAAGAAACTTTCTCCTCCAGCCACATCCATCGGTAACAATGAAGAGGAGATGGAAACAAAGAATTGCTCACAGCTATAACAACAGCAAGAAGCAGACGACATCGAAGCACCGCCTCAAAGCAGTACCACCCATCCACTTGTGAGGATGGGGACCAAACGGAGGCTGAGGAGGACCGCCAGATTCTCACGAAAAAGTGAAAAGACAAAAGAACACCCTAAAAAGGGATTTTAAAAAGTGCGAGGTGGTGTACACCTCTCGTGAAAAGGAAACCCTCTCCGGTGAGGAGAAATCAACTTCCAGTGAAGGGGAGCCCATCTCTCTTCCAAAAAAGTCTTAGAATTAAATTTCACAGCCCTTCGCAAAGCCAACAAACTGATCGATGACGTATATGAAATGTGCTAGGTCTCTCCAAACGAGACACTGATAGGGAAATAGATGGGATCGGACTACATGAGCCACGGAAAAGACCGGATAATAATAAAGTGCACTCCTGAGGTCTATGAGATTTTACATGTCAATAACACGCAGGATGTGGGCCCCTACTTACCCACTCAGGCACAAGAATTCCACACGGAAGATTCTAGGCTTTCCAGTTATGAACAATACATGGAGACATTAGAGAGTTTGCGTAATCAGGACTGTGGGATGCCCTGACTAATGCAGGTGGAGTTTTATTTTAATTGATATAATAGTAATAATAATAATTATTATTATTATTATCATTATTATTATAAAAACTTATCATTTAGTTGTTGTTTAACCCTATGGCCAGCCTTGATCGAAGGCATCCCAACCCTTGCCATCCTGTCTTTTTTAAAATTTAGAATTAGTATATCTAGGACCACATTATCCAATGTATGCTTCCTTTTTATAAGATGGTAGGCTGTGATTTAACAGAGATTTGGCCTGTATTTCTAGTAGGCCAATCACCCGCATAGTGGTCCCCTCGTTGGCTCTTATTATTTGATAACTTCGACGATATCCAACAAAATGTCTTCACAAAAAAGCTTAACATAATAAGGAAAACAAATACATTTCCAACTGGTATCGAAAAACAAATCTAGAAAACTAGTTTCTCTTTCCATTAAGAAACATCTGGACAGAGTTAGCTAGATTGAGAAAATAAACTATATTTTTACTTCCTCTGTTTTGCTTTTTTCTCCAAACAAAGGCATCTTATACTTTAGAGGAAATGCTACTTTCAACAATTCAGTTTATTTCTATAAGAATTTTCGTTGATAGTTGTTGATTTGTCTTTATTGGTGGACATCAATTACACTTAAGCTACGTATTTTTACTACATGTGTTTTACATTCATGTTTGTAACTGTTTTAACTAATAACATGTTAACACTTTATATCGCATTCTAGTACTTTAGATAACTAAACTTCCGCCTGGAACAAAACCAAAAGGAAGATTACTCACAGCCCACTCAAGTTCCACATATTTGGACCGTAAGACATGTAAGCTGTTCCTCCTAAGTTCAGTTTGCTATCAGTGTAACAGGTCTGTTGGAATAGAGTTCAAGTTCTACGTTGTGCTTGGAGGAAGCAATACAAAAGAACCACTCACACGTATTCTCTCCCTTCCGTGGGATCCTGAAATTGGTAGGATCACCAAGACTTAAATCCCCACAAGCGATATATTTAAAGATATAAAGCGGTAAAATTTGTAACAATCTGGAGACGTAAAAGGTGGTGAGAGAATTGGAGGGGTACTTAAAAGACGAGAGGTTGACGGTTCTAATCCCGTCACAGATGAGGTACTGAATCCTTGAAAATTACATGAATCTCTCAGTATGCGTAAATAGATACTACTCGGTGACACATCCGTCGCTCGGTTTAAACACCACGACCATCTGGCCCTTGTGTGTCTTTAGCGGAGTCTATTCTGTTGCAAGGGTTCGAGCCAGGTCTCCGATCTGACGATGATGTCCTTCGTTTCCCCTATCAGCCTCAGAGGCCTTGAACAAGGGCATGGGCACTGCCCTTTCTCCTGTAAGTCATTAAAAAAGGCTCAGCTGTGTAAAACAGTCGAAGGAAGAATTAGAACACTGGAAGCAGGGTGCCTATTTAAAGTTTTATAGTAGACAAGATACGAGCCGATGACTCTTCGGCCGTTTGTCAGACACCGGCCGAGTTCAAAACTTTCCAATTTGAGCTGAGTAATATACTCCAAAAGCATTTTAATGGAAAGTGCTACTAGACATTATGAATACAAATTTGAAACAGAAATGAGAAACAGGTCAACTGTCACGTCAGTTGGCCTGCTTCTCTTTTCTGTTTCAAATTTGTGCTTATAATAAATTTAATATCCGAGTGCGGTGGTCCAGAAGGCAATTTATGTTAATAAAAAAAACAGCAGTACAAATTCAAATTATTACGCTATGAAGAGAAGGAAGAGATTTTCACATTTCGAACAATTCACCCTTTGTCAAGATAGATTGGTAGAAAAGAAGAGGAAAAAAAATTAGTTCGAGAAGGAAAATGTTTGTGTATATGTGTAAACCTAGCATGGTAAATTGTGCTTATAATGTCTTGTATCACTTAATGTTGAAAATCTTAGCAGTTAATTTATTCATAAAATCATTTTAAAGATTACGAGAAATCCTTTGGAAACTATTGAGACTGTTTAGGTAATCGACTCTGAAAGTTATGAACTTGAACACTTCACGGACCTATCTGGTCTACTGGACCAACATCTAATCTCCGGTTGGCGGTTTCTCTAGCATTGAGCGTATGAAAGACTAATTTTCCAATGGACAGGAGAGCATTGTTTCTCAGAAAACTTTCCTCGCGAGAGAAATTAAATATAGTATTGCCACTTACAGTATATATTTGCAGCTAGATCGAATGAGTTGTTAAAAGTAGGTGCAGCTAGAAGTAGTGGTTGCTTTGAAAGTCAATATTTTGATCATTGACACATCGTAACGCTGGTGACAGGAACCGCCGACCTCTTACCTAGTCGTTCGATACTCTACAGATTCAGTCATCCGACTATTGAGTAGCAAAATATTATACATAAAGCGCCTAGCCAACGAGGGAACCTCTATGTCGTCACTCAACCTGCTAGAAATAGCAGCCAAATTTCTCCCAAATCACACCCATACCGTCTTAATAAAGGAAGGATATATCGGACAATGTAGTTATATATATATATATATATATATATATATATATATATATGAGTGTGTGTATGGAAAGACAAGATGGTCTCGGCGTAATTCTTTTGATCATAGGTCTGTTCAATCAGGGCTGATATGGGGTTCAACAACAACACCATATAACACAAACTTAATTGATAGCCTTGTGTAAAGGTTTTATCTTACTGGAAATAAAACTCTTTTTATGTAGACTAAGTAACTTTTTCAGTCCTCATTACCTTAGTATACCAGTGTCTGGTACGAAGACTGTAAATAAATTCAAATACCTTTCTGGAAAGCAACATTCACACAGTAGTTTCAGAAAGCAACTATTTTATGGATTATTTCTATTTTAAAGGAAACACCACAGTTTTGAATTTATTTCGTAATTGTGAACTGCACCTCACTTCAAAGGAAATGATATTCTAAGGAAATTTTTGGTTTCTCATTCCACCACCAACGGACCAATAAAGTTTTGTATTCGTTACTGAATTTCCTTTCAGAAACTTCGGTATATCCGCTTCTACTCCGCTTTGCTTCTTTTTATTTGACATACTTGAAGTCTGATGATACTATATTTCGATAAACTATCTTGTTTAGAAAATTAGAAGCAAAACCTGTGGGAATTCTCCTTATCCACGATATAGACCATATCGTATTTCATTTCTTTTAATACTGATGTGTTTCCTTTCTTCTTTTTTTACATCACTTTTCCGAGAAACGAAGAATCCTCTACACAGTCGCTCGGCCTATTAGAAATAGGAGGCATATATCTTTCAAATCACACCCTACTGTCTTAAATAAGGGAAGGACAGATTAAACAATGCAATTCTAAATATAGAAAAAGACGTTATGGTCAAGGATGGAATACCTTTGATCATGGCTCTGCTCGATCAGGACTGATCTTGGGTTACTCAACAACAAAAACAACCATAACTTTAATGCTATTCAACTGTATGGTTGTTCGTCTAATAAAATTATGTACCACGATATCAGCTATGTTTTGTGATCAAGTTAATTTTCAATGAATATATTTTACAAATTACAATTATAACTTTAAACATTTTATTCTATCCTGAACTAATCCCTAAATTCTAACTACCAGAATTAGTGGAGGACTGGTGACTAATGGTCAGCATAGAAAAATTAAATTAGGTTAGAGATAAAGTAAAACTTGAAGTATGTTAATCGAATTAGTGTTAGCATACTTAATGCTCATTACATTAAATACATAATTAAAAATACTCATGAGGCGAGGAAAAGAAATAAAACAAAACTCGAGGTATGTCATAAGCACAAAGAAAATATTTCAACATATTTCTTATTTTCACAATACGCCAACATACCTCAGTTTTTGTATGTTGATGTTGTTGTTGGTGGTTAGCCCCGAGTCAGACCTGATCGAGCAGACCTATGATCAAAGTTCATAGACTCAATCCGTCGCCCTGTTTAACACCACCACCTAGCGCTTGGGTACATTTTTGCGGAGTTCACTCTATTGCAAACATTCGAGCTAGATCTCTAGATAGCTTCCTCTCTTCCACCAGTCACGGAGGCCCTGAAAAGGGTCATGGGTGCTGCCTTTCCTCCTCTAACTAAGACTTTCCAGTCGTGACCATCCCGTCTTTTTTGTATGTCCAGGTCTGCATTGTTCAAAATATCCTTCCGTTTTTTAAGACGTTAGGGTGTGATTTAAAGGACATTTTACGGCTACTTCTGGCAGGTCGAGTAACTGCGTAGAGGACCCTTCATTGGTTCGTCAATGTTTGCAATGTTTTACTTTCGCTGGCACCTACGAGTTAACTTAAGCGCACGAAAATTCGAAACCGCGATGAGGTTCCAATAGTTCAGAAGTTCTATAAACCACAGACACACATGTCAATTTTACAATGTAGCTACTGCTTACAGTTAGTAGCTATTTAGATCTAGATAGAATCGATGATTGAGGGGTCAGTATCTTAGTCCTCTATAGAATGCCAATGTGGAAGTTCCACCGACCGCATTGCCCGACTGGTAGAGGGCTGTGTGCCCCTGACAGCATTACAGATGTCAGACGCCCAGCTTTCGTCTTCGTTTGACCCAGGACTACAGCTCCGTCAAAGAGACGAACTGTGGAAAAACATGACTGCTCACCGTCTAGGAATATTTGTGGATGGACTTGCCTCTCCAGGTGCCGAGTTGCAAGCCCATCGATTTGTCCTGGTTAATTTTTTCTCCTGATATTGCCTCGTATTCCTTTAGAATGGTGCCGACTTCTGTGGTGTCCGATACCATTATGGTGACATCATCCGCCGACACTGCTCACCCGCGTCCTAGTTCGAACTGAATGCCCTTCAACACCTCCAGTTTCCGTAGTAGTGGCTTGAGTGTCAGTACGTACAGAAAGGATGAGAGAAGACCCCCTTGATGGACCAAGCGCGTGATTCGGAACGGTTCCCATAGGTTGCCATTTACTCTGGCCACCGAGCAGATGTCATTGTACATTGAAGCGATCCGGCTTCTGAAAATGGGACCGAAACCGGCTGCCTTGAGGACAGCCGCCAAGTAGTGATGGTCGACCCTATTGAAGGCTTTCGATTGTTCCAAATTGATCAGAGCCCCACAGAAGCCAGGTTTATTACCCACCCTCACTACGATGTATCACGTGAGGTGGAGGTGGTCGTGGATAGATCTGCTTGGGATAGCGCCTTCCCAACCAAATTTCCGACAAGCACCATCCTCTTCGCTAACATCTATGCCAAAATCTTAAACTCTGGATTCAGCAGTTATGGCCGAAAATTATCAATTACACGTGTTCGCGTCCTTTCTCAGCAGCGCTCCACTCCTCGGCTCACAGAACTGGGAATTCTCTCGTGTTGCTGCCAGTTGAGGTAGACGTCTGCTAAAACGTCGGTGAACATGTCTGGCGTATAGAGGGCAAACCATCCAAACCAGATTATTTTCCCCTCGTGCAGCCGCTCATAGCCTCCCTTATCTCAGCTGCTGTTATCGGACTTTCTTAGCCGTCCGCATCTCTCACTGAGAGCTACGGCAGGCGGTCGAAGTAAGCACTAAAGGCCACCACCATCTCCGACCTACCGCTCACCCCGAACAGTTGGGCAAAGTGCCGCTGTAAAGCCGCACACATCTGCCTGGAATTGAGTAGCACGCGTCCAGGACTGGTTTGAAGTGAGTTCAAGTGAGCTCATCCCTGTCATCGAGTTAAAGCGTGTTGCCCTACTAGAACATAAAGGCTACCCCACCCAGGTAACCCTGCAAAAACTAAGAACAGCGAGAAGCGAGGCACAGAAAACAGCCAGACGTTGTGAAAATGACTATTGGTTACAACTCTGTGAAATTATTCAGTCATTTGATATAGGCAACATCCATGGAGTGTACGAGGAGATAAAAAAAGCTATCGGCCCAACCAAGAGTAAGACAATACCACTGAAAACCATAACAGGCTAGACCATCAAAGACAAACGCAAGCAGATGGAGAGATGGGTGGCGCACTACTCTGAACTCTACTCCAGAAAAAACAGTATCTCAGACAGCGTGCTAGCTGCCGTGGAATGCCTATCTGCCACACCTTATGAACAACTTTTGAAGAGCCTGCCAGGACTTCAGCTTCACCATAAGTCTGAAGAAGACCAAAGTGGTGGGTAAAGGCTTTGAGCAGCCCCTACCATCACCACCAAACTATTACGAGCTAGAAGTAGTCAACGAGTTCACATACCTTGGCTCCAATATCACGAACAGCATCTCTCTAGAGTTTGAGATCAACAAACGCATCGGAAAAGCATCTTCAACACTAGCCAGGCTGACAAAGCGAGTTTGGGAGTATAGCAGGGTAACGAGGCATACCAAGGCTGCAGTCTGCAGAGCTTGCGTCCTCAGCAATAGGATTTACGGCAGTGAGACCTGGAGCTTCTACTCCAGACAACAGCAACTTCTCAATGCCTTCCACCGCCGAGATGCATCCTGGATATCAAGTGATCCGATCGAGTCACCAACAATAAGGTACTGGCCCAAGCCCATACACCCAGCCTCCCCATCCTACTCCAGCAACGACATCTGCCTTACGACACCGGCATATTTCACTATTGAGTGCATGTTATAATATTCAATGCGCGCGCACGCACGCACCACACACACACACACACACACACACCACACACACACACACACACACACACACACACACACACACACACACACACACA
>JAOPJM010448206.1:0-11100 GCA_027124095.1 Muusoctopus leioderma | reverse complement strand
TACAAATGTAAACAGTCCAAGAAAATATCAAATTTTACAACGTGGAAAAAAAATATCCAAAAATCTCCGAAAATTACAAGAACAAATATTTTACTTTTAAAAATGGCACACGATGTAAAGCAAGTGTTTACCTAGTGAAGTCACATGTGGTCACGAACGTAGTGACGAGATTTGCATTGATATTCTCATTTAAATAATAGGTATTTTCGGGTGGTTTCAGGCGGTTTGGTATTATGAGACCAGAATATTTTCGGGCGCTTTGGTATCGAAAGGGTTAAACATCTAAGTTTGTTAAAATATATTTTTTATTAATTAAGGTTTCTTTTTTTCTGGAGATGTATGTGTACATGGATTTATTGAGTCAGGCTAATTATTTGCTTATTGTTGGTTATTTTTATTGTGAACTACAAGAAATGGTTCAGTTATGATACTTCTTTGACTATCATTACTTTTAGTGATTATATTGGTATTTTTCCACCAAAGTATTTATATCAATTTAGTTTTGTGTAACTTAAAAAATAAAGGCACAAATAGACATCTTGAAAGGGTCATGGACATTTGAATAATGTAGCAATTATTATGGCGTTGGCAAACCACACTCTAAATTCCCCTGACAGTAGGGGAACTATTGCTCTTGTTTTCACAATACATGATTTCTAAATTGCCACAAGGAGAAGTGGAAGTTGATTAAATCGACCAACAGTACTTCATTGTTACTTTTTTTATCAGCCTCAAAAAAATGAAAGGCAAAGTCAACCTCAGCAGGATTTTAACTTAGAGCATATAAAGAGATGTAGCTAAATACTGTAAAGCATTTCGTCCAGTGTTCTGGTGATTCTGCCATCCATAAGTCAGAATCTATTTTTGAGATGTTTACATCGAACTGCATTTTTTAGGATATTTCTGAGGATTTTTTCTTTAATATGTAAGAAGTATGGAATTGATTTTTGCAGAAAACTTTATGGGTGGTGCGTCTTTGTGCTTCATTAATTTGGGTTAGTGTTAGTATTTTCATCATTTTATTGTAAAAGTTAGTAATATATTTATTGATTAAACAATTATGATAGTCATTTATGTACTAGGATTCTTTGATTCTAGTAATATACTTAAAAAGGCTCCAAGCATGAGAATCCTTGAGAGATTCTTGAGAGAATCCCTGAGAGATTCTAATCTCATAATTTGATGGGATATATAGCTTGTTTAGTCAATCTAATTGTTTACCTAAGTTGTAGTATAGCCCCGATTGAACCAGGACGATCTCATCTTTTTTCAGGAATAGTATAGCCAAATCGTCACTATTCGCGTCCTTCGTCCTTAAGACTGTACGCACTTTCTCATACATTGTCACTACTCTAACCAACCATTCTTCCACTCCTAACTCTCTCAATGCCCATGTCATCACCTCACGTGGAACCCTATCGAAAGCTTTCTCCAGATCAACAAACCCAAAACAAATTCTTCCTCTTGTCCCTGTATTTCTCCTATAACTTGTCCCTATATTTCTTACCTGTAAATTTCATAATAAATAAGCTGCAAAGAACCCAATTCGGGGCATTTCTGCTGAATCAATACAGGACTTATAAAATTTTTAACAGGATGTTAAGAGTTAATTTACACCAGACAGTGTTCTGTGTTATCGTGATCACATTATTGTTCCCCTTACACAACAAAAAAACTGTTATACAATATCTACATTCATTGAACATAAGCTAATGACTTCATCTTTTTGATGCCTACTTGTCTGTTTGGTGACCAGAGCTCAATGCTGATCTAACTCAATTTGCCAAAAAGAGTGTTCAGTGGGCTCTCAAAATTTACAATCTTGCTTTGGCCATTATTAGTTGATGTTTGATAACATGTGCATGCAGACTACTGCGATCCTTTTCTTAGTAAATATTAAACATTAATGACTCATTCTCCAAGTGGCCAGAGGTACATTTCACAACTTTACCAACAGCTGATTTCATTATTAAGGCCCTACAACAAAGGTATTCCAACAGTTCTAGCAACTGATAGTGGAACACATTTTACTGTTTCTTGTATTGTTAATTGGCTAAATGATATCGAATGCAAACATGTTTTCATTACACCACAATATCTGCAATCCAATGATTAAGCAAAAAATGTTAAATCCTTCAAGTCTGCAATCACTTCTATGCAACAAATGACCTTCCAAGCTCTTGAACACATGTCCAACATATTTCTTTTACACAACCAAAATTCTTGGCATTCCACTACTAAAGTGAGTCCAGTAGTTTTATTCAAAAAGGTCCTATGATCCAACATGTGATGTTTTGATTCTCCAGAAGTACTATTCTTTCATGGAAATTATGTCCTAGCCATGGCATTGTTCTGAAACCTATAGGGACTCACATGATTGAGATTCTAGATATCAGTGACAACTCCTGTCATCGGCAGCATGTTGATCAGGTCAAAAGCGAACACTTCAATTACTCAAAATGAATACCCCCACCATCACCCTTCATCAGTCTACTTCTCTCCCATTATGCCACCTGTGCAATAAGGAATGGCATTAAATCTGTCCATATTCAATTCCCCTACCATCACGATTCTTTATTGCTAACCATCACACACTCTCCCTCTTTTACGATCACCGATATTCATTGCTACTCATCCCTCTATCTCTCATTGTTGATATCCATCACTTTGTCTACCATCACTCACTTCCATTACTCCTTCCTATCACTCTCGCTTTCTTGGTTCTCTCTCCATCACTCTTTCTTCTATTCACTCTCTTGGTTACATTGCCTTGAAGGAATGGAAACAACATACAGTAGAGAGGACTCTTTAGTCTTGCTGTGGACAAGGCAACCTCTCTAGTGCCGGTGCCATGATAAAATGCACCCAGTACATTCGGTTAAGTAGTTGGTGTTAGGGAAGGGCATCCAGCAATATTAACCATATCAAAAATGGAACGTATGAGCAAGATGTGGTCCCCAGTCCATCTAGGAGGGCAGTAACTTCAAATAAAAACTGACTTGGACTGTGAAGACCCATCCAACCCATGCCAGCATCGAAAAACAGATGTAAAATGATGATCACTTATACCTCTTTTTACTTTTTATTTTCACTATCTTTAAAGAGTTGAGATTCTAATTTGATTTACACTGATCACAGCAAGTTTCCATGAGGTCAGCTGAGCTGTGAAGTTCATCATCAAATGCAAATATGTCAATATTAATGTAACCATATGCTGGAGCTTAAAATTTAATTTCATTTTGAATTTATGACAATAAAAACTGAAGCATTGCAAAAATATTTGAAGTTTAGCATCTACTCTAAAAGATAGAATCTGTTGTGACATATCCAAGTAGTTTATCCTTTCTTTGTATATATTAATTTGATTTTCTTTTATTTGGGTAAGAAATTAATATAATGAAAGTGGTGCATGTGAACAGTGAGCATGAAACAGCTGTATTTTAAGATACATAGCATGGCTTATCTTTAAATAATAAATAGTTTTAAAAGTATATTCAAATACTTCTCAGTGTTGTGTTTTTGAAAGACATGTTTAAGCAAGATAAAAAAACAACAGATGAAAACTTTCTGATAAATAATCGTCTATCACAATCTGTTACAAAAGATTAGAATCTATTTGCCAGAAGAGCTTCAATAGTTTATCAATGATACCATGGAAACAGTGAATACAGTCTGCTGAGACAAAACTTTCAGCTTTACTGACTATGTTAATAGTCCTTAAAATAAAACAAGTCAGCAGCTCAGTGAACATTGGCAGAGTTAGTGTAGCAATTTGACTGCCAGACATCTGCCACTACCAATCATCTAATGTTCTGCCAGACATCTATATTCTATATCAAAGATGTTCACGATATCTTCCTACATGAATCTAAGAACAAGTAAGTAACTTTTAACAATAGCAAACCACAAACTTTACTTATGTTAGGTGCAAAAGAATAAGATAAAAATAGAAAGTGCAATTCTAATGAACAACTCCAAACCTCAGGAAATCCACTCACTACACATATCCTGAGATTGAAAACAAGATAGCGAAAGAGTAAAAATAAATGTTTACCTCTTCAGATTTAAGAAATATTTCTTGGAGAAGTGTATTCATGACAATGCATTCCCTTTAACTCTTAACATCCTGTAGGACACGGTTCCACATGATATTACATTGTCAAATTATGAATCATTGGACTATATATATGGTGAAAGTGAACTATATTTGTGTGAAAATACCTGTGTTTCTGACCTGTAAATTTCATAATAAATAAGCTGCAAAAAACCTGTTTTAGGCATTTTCTGCTCAATGATTACAGGACTTAGAAAAATTTAACAAAATGTTAAGAGTTAATTATAAAAGTTATTCTTTAGTTAGGCAGGCTAAAGCAAATAAAATAATATTGCTTGTTTTTCCTAGAAGGACACAACACAATAGCTTCAAATGATTTGAACTCAGTAAGCACAGCCCAGTATAATCAATGGTGTGAATTGATAATTTTTCCATGACTAGGAAAATAAGGGATTCATTTTTGTTCAACCCATGGTTTCCTGAAGACTTGGACATCATTCACTATTGATGTTCTACTTTCTGGTACTGTAACCTTATGTAAAGTGTCTTTTGATTCAATTCTTGCTGGATAACAGGAACCAATCATGTATCATTGACAGAAAAAAGAAATCTGCCATAATCTATATAGCTAAAAATAACTAGTGCTTGCAGATGACACTTAGCATGGATAACCAAGTGTAACATTTTTTACACTTATTTCATTTCACTCAAGGAGGCTCAAGTTGACATAAGATGGAGAGACTCTAAATCTGGGAAGTGACTCTCTCACCCATGGCTGCTAAACCATTTTGTTTGTCTATATTTCAAGCATTAAATCTCTCTCTTCATTCTTTCTTGGGACAAAACTTACAGACTGGCTTAACTGTGGTAGCAAAGCCTTTAAACCAAGACTTCCCTATCTAATTCAGAACATATGATAAACCTACTCAGAATGAACAATCCTGACAAGATACGGCAAACATATTTAACATATGATTTCAAATGCAGCTCCCACATAGTAGTTACAGACAAATTTTCTGAAATGTTATCAGAAAGAAGTTAAAATTAAAATTTGCCAACCAGTATTATTTTTGTTTGCTTTCTTACCCTCCAAGTTTACTCAGAATATATTTATTTCTAACACTGATACAAGGCCACACATTTTGTGGGATGGTTAAGCTGATTAAATCAACTCAAGTATTTGACAGATACTTTATTTTATTGACCCCAGAAAAATGAAAGGCAAGCTTAACATCAGCAGGATTTGAACTCAGAATGTAAAGAGCTGCAACTAAATATTGCAAGGCATTTGTCCGATGCTCTAACAACTCTGTCAGTCCACCATAATATATTAATTTCTAACATTAGCACAAGACCACAAATTTTGTGGGAGGGTATAGCCAATTAACTCTTAACATCCTGTAGGACATGGTTCCACATGGTATCGCATAATCAAATTGATATGAATCATTGGACTATATATATGGGGAAAATGAAGTGTTTTTGTGTGAAAACACCCCAAGCACCTGCGTTTTTGTTACCTGTACATTTCATAATAAATAAGCTGCAAAAAATCAGCGTTTAAGCATTTTTTGCTCAATTATTACATGACTTAGAAAATTTTCACCGGGATGTTAAGAGTTAAATAGATCACAGTATTTGACTGGTATAACACCTCTTCATATCACTGCTTCACTTTCCCCACCCAGAAAAAAAATGGCCATGTCTGGCAATGTTCTTGGACTCACTATCACCAAAGAAACAAATCAAACAGTTAATAATTTGAAACACAAAACTAACATCCACTTGAAACCTGAAAATATTATTATCACCTCAAGCATATTATAAGCACTACACTTATAAGATTATAAATGTTCAGACTATTAATCTCATATTTAGAGATGACCATTTTTTAAATACTTACAATTTAAAAATGTTTCACTTCTAAAGATGAGATTAATAGTTCAAACAATTATAATCTTATTCACAACTCATCTCAGACGTTTAAACATTATACTTCTGTTCACAAAACACCACAATATTTCAAGACAATCACATCTCAATATTTCATCTATCTCTGTTACATAAAACAGTTTACATCAAGGTTGAACCAATGAGAAAGCCTGTACGTGGTTATTCAACCTACTAGGAATAGCAGCCAAATATACCTCAAATTACACCCTATCACCTTAAAAGGGGTAGCGCACACTGGATGTAGTCTTGGATGTACACTGCTTCAAAAAAAAAAAAGACGTGGCGGTCATAGCTTCAAAGCCTTTGATGATGGGGCCGCCGACTTGGGGCTAGATAACAACATCCGACAAGGTAATTAAGCTGGTAATAAAAGAGAGAGTCAAACAGCCTTCAAGCCCGATGTTTTTCTTTTTATCAATTAGGTTGAGTAATAAAACGCTATAATGATGATTCATTTTTACCAAGAACAAAAGACAATTTTGTAAGAGACAATCCATTCAATAAAACCTAGTATATTACTGGCACTTACCTACTCTGGCAAAATAAAATACTAGGTTAATCTTTATCAGGATTTGAACTTCGAATATCTAGGCACTGAACTAGCGCTTCTAGACTAGATCTATACCTTCTGTACATTTTAAAAATAATGATTTCTAGTGTGTCGAATCCACAACCCAGTTTCAATTCTCGTTTCTAGCCATTCCAGTCCAATTATTGGGAAAAGAATGTACATCTCAAAATCTTATTCTTTACAAATCAGAGGCTTTCTTCGCTTATAAGATAATCGATAATTGTAAATATTCAGTGTATGTATTGTGTGTATGAATGACTGTATGTATGATGACATGCTACAATAATCTGTATTATGTTGGTGTTGTTTAGCCCGTGGCGCTTTTAAAGCATCTAACCCCGAAGTCGGTCCTGATTGAGCAGACCTATGATCAAAGGCATTCCAGCTATGATCATCCCATCTTATTTTTCAGATATTGTGTACCTAGGACTAGATCATCCATGTGTCCTTTCTTTCTTTAAAGATAGTAGGAATCGATTTGAGGGAGATTTGGCTGCTATTTCTAAAAGGTCGAACGACCACGTAGAGACATAATCTGAATATGTATCTGCAACTATTTTTCTTATCTATCAAAACATTAGAACAATTTACAGCTCTCTCACAAGCCGTAGGATACTTTCTAGTGGAGAATGGTCCCTGACATGCAATAGGTCGCTGACCTGTAAATTAATAAAAATATTTACCGTAATAAAGTTGACTTTGATTTTCCATTCCATATACATACATCCATTCTTTGTCAAGAAATATACCTTTTTGGGGGGGAGAAAAAAAAAAGAAAAAAAGAAATAATAGAGCTGCAGAAAATGATGAAAATAAATAAATAATTAGATAAATAACCTTAGTGACTGACTGATGTTAATTACACGAACTGTAACTGAGCCATCTTGTTAATTGAAGAGATAAGCCTGACAGGTTTGTTACATCAATTGTGTGTGTACAGTAGCAGAGAGGAGCCAGATCCAGCCATCACTCAGGTTGATCAGCTATGACAAAGAATGTTTATCTTTTTCAAAAGATAATATTACTTTCTAGTAGTTTGATTTGCTAAGCCTCGGCATGAAATTATTGAAATCAAGTGTTGGATTAGAAGAACTCTGAAGTAAAGAACAGTTTCTTTTATGTTTTCTAATGCTATGCTGATGTAATATATGTGTGTGTGTTTGTGTGTGTATACACACAGCGGAACCCGTTTATTGTGATCACTTTGAGTCGGAAACATTTAGATAACAATAACAGGCTGATAACATTAAGTAGATTATAAAACAATATTCTGAGCGTGTCTGGAACCCACTAATTTTGATAACAATAACCGTTTGATAACATTATCCGTGATCATAATAAGCGGTTTCTACTATATATATATATACGGATGCATATATATATATATATATATATATATATTTATATATATATATGCATCCGTCTGTTTCTGAAGACAATGGTAGCGCCATGGGGGTCATTTGTGTTAAAAAAAGAAAAAGTACATTAGCATCTTTATAAGTGGAGATCAGTTATAGATAACATAAATTTTGTAGTTAATATCTTTGATCTTTAAGGGGGAAAAAGCTATTTAAGGTGGTTCAGAGGTATTATAATCCTCTTTAAATAAATCACCTTTCCACTGGTTGTTTGACAGCTGAATGCTTCGATAAATATTAATGAAAACCAGAAGGTTCAAAATGCAGTTCATTAGTGTAGGAAATCAATTAAACCGACACTGTAGATCGTTAATTAAACAACTAGAAATACAATAATCTAAAAATATATATTGCAATCGCCAAACAGAAATACAATAACGTTGCTTAATCGTCAGTGAAATAACATAACTCGCGTGGAGGGAGAATGAACAGATCTGACTGAAAGTGGAAATGATATGTACTCAAAGAGGGGTTTTATAAAAGTAATTAGTTACCTCATAAAAGTTGACCAGGAATAAATAAAATGACAGAGGCATCGAATAGAACAAGTTGCTAAAATGGTTTCATTGCAGTTAAAAATCTGCGAATTGTAGTAGAATATATCAATAGAAACATATCCATGAATTTAGTCGTAGTCTTCTTCATGAACCGGCAATGACAATCTAAAAGCTCGCGTTTTACAAGGCATGAAAAGTGAGAAATTCTTTCAACTGAAGGAGCAGAAGTAAAGCGAGCAATTGTGGAGATGCCGATGAAATTCCATCTTGGAACATATAAAATAATATCGTATCGTAAAATAGAAAGAAAAAAAATCATGATCGCAAATGTAATAGGATTTTCACTGGAAATTCAGCTAGCTTTGGATTTATCAAAATAAAAATATTCTATCACGAGCAAGTGCTTGTATAAGTCAAGCGATAGGTCATCATAACACGTAACCCTTTAAAAATATTTGTGCTGAGTCTACAAAAAAAAATTGATTGTCAGATCTTGTTATTACAAGAAAGAAGACAACAGTAAGAAAATTAAAATTATATATATATATTATATATGAAACAATAACTTACCAGTCATTCCCATTTAAAAGAAATTTGTAGCAACCTTGGTTTTGAATAAATAAAATGAAAAATGATGTTTTTGTAGGAGTATTGGGAATATGAGACAGGCCAGATGATTTAATTGTGTTAAAATAGGTGCGAGTTAGGGAGTTTATAAGTAAGATTGAAAAGAAGAAAAGGGGGGGATACTGGTAGACATAGATAAATTAGTAGTGTGAAAATAAAAGAATGCTGGTAGCAAAGAATGAGAAAGGTTGAATGCTGAGATAACCACAGCTGAGAGAGAGAGCGAGGGGGGGTAGAGGAGTCGAAGTGTAGCAGCCGTCAGTGATGTTAAGCATTTTACACAATCAAGTATCAAACTAGATTGTTTACGTGGAAGGGAAGGAGATAGAAATGAAAACAACAGTTTACAAATCAGTTATGGGAAAGAGGTTAATTTTGTATGGTGAAGAGAATACTTATATATATATATATATATATATTAAATATCCAAATGACAGATCACAGCTAAGGCAGCCGTGCCTTTTTTAAGAGAACTTGATAGCGCACGGCTGCCATGAAGAGATAGGAGTCACGCATGCGCAATATAACACCGGTGTGTTACCAAACTTACTCGATCTTTGATTTTTTCTCTCTGTCTCTTGTACAAACCAGTCTCTCTTTAAGCTGGCTGTCATTATCGGCACAACATCTGTTGCTTTTTAATTGCTACTAAATTACTCGCCTGGCATTGGAAATGTCAAATTTATTGATCTGACAGGCCTTCAAACGGTGGAAAATAAACAACGTCTAATTCCTTATCAAAGCCACATCACTTCATCTACATCTCTAATGCTTAAGGCGGGGATGAACATCACACATGCTCCTTTCCTTTTCTCTTATACGTCAAATTTCGGAAATCGATGTCATTTGACTTTTATAAAGCGGTTTTTCGTGTGGGTTCGATTTTTATTAATTGCTGTACTGTTGACATTTATTAACATTATCGGAACTTCTCTTAACATTTTTAAAGCTACTAATACAACTGTATATAATTTAAATTACAAAAAAAAACTTTAGTGAAATTCGCTTGAGAAACGTTTGACAAGTTTCCAAACAAAGCTGTTATCAGCTTTGTTGAAATACGACTTACTATAATTTTATTTTCTCAGAGCTTAAACTGGAATGAAAATAAATACTAAGAAAATTCCAGTGACTAAATCCGTGGAAAATAAAAATTGTTGATTCTACCATCGCAAAGTACCGAGAAGTTGATTTATCATATTGTTATTGGAATCCCCGCTGTCCTCGTCGTCGTCAGCATCATGATCTACTTCTTTTCTCTTTCTCCAGTCAATGTCTATTTCTTTAGCAATTTCTCACATTGACAAAGGGTTACACATTTGCCCAAGGGTGTATGAAGTTGATTGTATTTGTAGAAAATAATGATGTGCACAGGTGACAATAAAGTTACATATATATCAGTTTCCTTTAATTTCCACGTACCACCAGAAGTGTAGATATTTCTGGTCTCAGTTGTACAATAATTCAAAGTAGTCAAACAACCTGTGTTCTTACAAAGGTAGGGAAATACAGGTTTAAAAATGGACCAGGGCAGTGGAACCGTGTCAGTGACCAGGTCGCAGATAGTGCGACGAAAATTTTGACACCAAAAAATAAATGATTAAGCGAAGTTAAGAGTTTTGTGTGTTTTTGAATGGCTAAAATGAGTCTTCCACACTGTAATTGCTATATATATATATATATAGGTTAAGGTGTACAAACTGGAGAAATAGGAGTCAATACATCAAGTAGAGGGTGTTCCTCCATCTCTATCCTCTCTGCATCCCCCTTTCACCTTCTTACAACCACTACTTTCCTCCTTATTCTCATCCACTCATCTCTGCTTGATACCAATGCTATATTATACCCAACACCCAATATGTAGTTTCCACACAACCAATACTCTTTCCCCTTATCCCTTTCATTACTATATTTCTAACCGAAAAACCCCCTATGTGTTTCAATTAAATTCTAAAATTATCAAGAATTTAGACTGGTTTT
>JAOPJM010448102.1:0-11100 GCA_027124095.1 Muusoctopus leioderma | reverse complement strand
GTGCGTCTGTGTTTGTCTCTCTGTTTTTATGTACTTGTCTGTTCGGCAAATAGAGAACAATAGAATAAGTACCAGACTTGAAAAAAATATACAAGTACTGTGGTCGATTTCATCGACTAAACCCGTGAAGGCAGTGCCCCAGCATGGCCGCACTGCAATCACTGAAACTAGTAAAAGAGAAAACGAGTAAAAGATTATTAAACGCGTCATTTATTGAAGTTTTCCTGTGATTTTGTCTGGGATTAATTTTCCTGGATTCGTTTCAACAAGTGTGATATCTCTTCGCTTTCTTTTTAAATTTATTTATTGGTAATTTCCTCCAATCAATGAAAACTATTTAGTTCCAAGTAAATTAGTTTTGGTCAATAAAGTTCAATTATATTCACAAAATAGAATAACTTCATGTGCCAAACTTTTCATTGTATTTTGTTTTCTCAGGCAATGTTTTGACAACATTGTATATAAATATACGTTTACTCTTTATTAAATCAAGTTTTGAATTGTCGATGTGGTAAGCCTCTTGACTCTGGGAATCTTCATGGCTTGTTATGTCACTTGAATGCAGACTGCTTTGCTCGCCACACCGAAAACGAGCCCTAGCTAACGTTAATATCCCATCATTTCTAGAGCCGGTTGGATTGTCCAGAGTAGATGGGAAGAGTCCCGACGGACTTACCCTCTGCTCTTGTAGAGGTAAATGCCTCATATGGTACACGAGTCAGCCACTCTTCCGCTCCCTCATACATCCAAAAAAAAAAGCGGTGGAGGTTGGGGGTTACTGCATCCATGGCAGAACGGAATAAATTGCTGAAATACCGTAATTGGTTGCTGAATTACATTTTTCAGCCCTTGGTGTTTGAGACGTTCGGGGGAGCCGGACCACTGACAGTGAAGTTTTTGTCATCATTGGCAGCCCGTCTTATTGACGTATCGGGTGATGCTGGTGAGGGTACTTGGCTGTTCCAGTACCTCAGTATTGCTATCACCCACAGTAATAATGCCGTGAGTGTTTTGGGCTGCCTCAAAAACCTTTAGAGGGCAACACCATCATTCTCTGTTGTAGTGTGTACTTGAGGGAGCTGGCATGTCTTTTCTTCTTTTTTTTATCTTTATTTATTTTTTCCTTTAATATTTTTTAATCTTTTATTTTCTTTATTGCTATTGTCCCTAAATTGATTAATAAACAAACATGAATTTATTGGTAAACTTCCTTCAATCAATGAAAACCATTAAGTTCCGAGTAAATCTGTTTTGATCAATAAAGTTCAATAAATTCCACAAAATAGAATAACTTCGTGTGCCAAACTTTTTATTATATTTTATTTTCTCTGGCAATGTTTTGTCGTGTTTTGACAACATTGGATAAAAATATACGTTTACTCTTTATTAAATCGTTTAAGTTTTGTACCAAAGCCAAAATTAAAAAAATCTATCATTTTAATAGTTATAGGCAGTAAGTTAGTTTCACTTTCGGAATTATTTTTTTCAATTCGGTTTTTATAACAATATATTCTATATTATTATTTATATTTTATTTTGTTCAATTTTGTTTTTTCACTTAATTTAATTTAATGAAAATTATTTATTTCTACGATTTATTTAGTGAAAATTATTTATTTTTTTACGATTATTACCGAAGTACGTTTTACGAAATACGTTTTCTTTTTCAAACTTTTTATTATTTAACTAATAACATTAATCTTAACTCCAGGTTATCATTTTACTTTTTAAATTACAGACGGTCTCTATCTAACAACTTATTTGGTAGATATATATTGTAATTATTTTGACTGTTTTAGTCAATAGTTCGGTTTCCATTGATATCCAGACGACAGGTTTATCTCTGCGTAAGTTAAAACAACATTTTTTACTGATTAAACTTTAATTTTCACTTATTTTTTGTTTAATATATTTACAACATCATTAATGAGAACGAACTTTGATTCAAGCAGTATCAAGAAATACATTTTATTTGCTTTCCTTATTGAATTTTATTATCGAATGCCTTCTTTGGATAGTGTTGCTCTAGTGATCCAGCGAGACCTATACACCAAAGACTGTCCAGCCGTGATTATCCTGTCTTCTTTTTGCAAACAGTTTAAGAGTTTATTTAGAACTACATTATACAATGTGTATTTTCTTTTTAAAAACAATAGGGTGTAATTTGAGGGAGATTTGGCTGTTATTTCTACAGTAGGCCGTGTGACCACGGAGATTCTTTCGTTTGTTCGTTTTGAATGTAAACAGTCTTAAAAGTCTTCAATAATTCTTTAACAATTTCATCGAACTTTGAAGAAAAATATAAATAAACGTATTTTATTTTATATCTATTCATATATTTATATTTATCAAGAAAGGAATGATAAAGTCAAACATTCACTGGATAATAATTACGCAAAATAGTAACATAGTTTCATTTTGAATTAATATATCAATTTATATATTGAGTTTACAAAAATAAGTGAAAAATAACAATGAAGAAAATAAAAATATTAAAGGAATAAATACATAAAGGGAGGAAATAGACGAAAGACATGCAAGCTCCCTCAAGTACACACTACAACAGGGAATGATGGTGTTGCTCACTAAAAGTTTTTTTAGGCAACCCAAAACATTCGGAGTATTATCGCGGGTGATAGCGAGACTGAGGTAGTGGCACAGCCAAGTACCTTCAGAATGTGTAATTATAAATATTAAAGGATTATATAAAAAAATAAAGACATACCAGCTCCCTCAAGTACACACTACAACAGAGAATGTTGGTGTTGTCCTCTAAAGGTTTTTGAGGCAACCCAAAATACTCACGGCATTACTACGGGTGATAGAGAGGCTGAGGTGCTCGAACAGCCAAGCACCCTCACCAGCATCCCCCGATACGTCAGTAATACATATTTTTCTATAGTTGTCTACAAATTTGTGAAGAAAACAAAGAGTAATGTATTGAGTAATACATGTATGTATGCATCTATCTGTGCGAAGTCTTGTCAATTGACTATACCCCTCCCCAAACATTTGTGTCCGTGTGTCGGTTAGAAATCATTAACCACCATCCTTAGAACTCTACCTGGGATCTCCCTACCTCCATCTTATCATGAGGTCTATGATGAGAGACTGCTTCGGACCCGTCCCTACCTGATACACACTACCCTCACCCCTCCTGTGCTGCCACTCATCACTCCACATCCCTCAGGCCACTCGTTATTGACACTCTCTGTCACCATTTACCTGTTGCGTGCTATCTATTAGTATGCATCACTAAATAGTGCACATGCATGCACTCTCTAGCACTTGCCAACAAACTGTAGCTGCCATCACTCTCACTCACACCGTTCTCTGTTCCTTTACACCCCCCCACCATCCCCCTCTACAACCCTCACACCCAAATCACCCTCATACTTCCATCATATTCTTGCTTCCTTTACCCACTCAACCTGGATCTGCTCTGCACACCCCCAACCCAATATGTAGTTATCACCATCTTTCTCCTATCCCCTTCCCCCTACTATCCATTCACTGCTTCCCCATCACATCCATATTCATACCTTTAATTCCACCTTCACGTCCCTCATTCTCATTCTATTCACACTCTCTGGTCATGAAGACTGCAGACGACAAAGCAAAATGCACCCAGTACACTCTGCAAAGTGGTTGGCAATCGAAAGGAGATAATGTTGGGTAGAGAGGATTCTTTAGTTGTGTCATGGACATGACAACCTCTCTAGTGTTGGTGCCATGATGAAACACACCCAGTACACTCTGTAAAGTGGTTGGTGTTAGGAAGGGCATCTAGCCGTAGAAACTAAGCCAAATGAAAACCCATCTTGGAGAGTGGTCACTCTGAATAAGAACTGACTCGATCCAAAATCCCCTATCTCAACACATGCTAGCATGGAAAGCGGACATAAAATGATGATGATAATGATGGAAACATATCATTTATAGCTATATCATTTATATTAAATTATGTGTTGAAGCATGTTTCATAAATCCAAAGAGACCATACATCAGATTAGTCTGTAGTATATAAAGGTTATTAGCGTAGCATCCATTACTAAATCCATATATTTTAATCAAACAGATCAATATCATTAATGAGAAAGTTGTTAGGCACAAATTCCTTTTCTATAATCAATGTGATCAACTTGAGTTTAGTATTGATACTAGAATGGTACACTGGATGTCATCGAGAACAACTATCACATGTCATGGAAGATCAGGGTCATACAAATTCGAGCAAGCTTGACACGATGACTAGAAAGGGGAGTATCATCATCATCATCTTCGTTTTACATCCGTTTTCTATGCTGGCATGGGTTGGATAGGTGATTTCAGGCCGCGTCGATTCCCGATTGGAGTTACAACTCTCCTATATGGGTCAACGGTCCATGTCTCACTCGTATGTTTTATTTGGCTTGGTTTCTAAGATAAAACACTAATCTAGTTATTCTAAAGATACTTTCTCCAGCGGCAACCTGGCAAAATCAGCGTCAGACCCAGGTTTTGCCGCCCGACTGGCTGAAGATCACAAGCTGACGAAGTATTGGCTGCTCTCCGATAGGTTTCTTGTTGAACACATAGCAGTGGAAACATCTGGTGTCCTGGGCCCCTGAACCACCTCCCTACTCACTTCGATTGGGATGGGAATGGCCATCCACAAGGATGAGCCCCGTGAGATGGACTGGCTCATTCAGTGCATCTCCCTCACCATCCTCTGGGGTAACACATTAACCATTTTGTCTGCCGAGACCATGAAATATTAACGTTTATACCACCAGATTGTTTTATTCTAAATACATCCTCGTTTCAAGATTATATAAACAATAGCATCCTATCAGAATTGTCGTAGTTTGTTCATCATCGTCGTTTTACGTCTGTGTTTCCATGCTAGCATGGGTTAGACGGAGATTTCATGAGGTAGCATTTTGCCTCAATAGCTCTCTCCGTCCAACCCATGCTAGCATGGAAAAACGGACGTAAAAAGCGATGATGATGATGCCCTTCCTGTCACCAACCATACTGATTAAGAATGGGAATTCTACCACCGAACTACTAAATGACCAGGCATTTTGTTATTTGGAGACGTAAACAAACTCACCAGCCAGTCGATAAATGTTCAGCGGTGACAAGCATGTTCAAATTAACTTTAGGTTTATTTATACATATATGACAGGCTTCTAAACAGTTTCTGTCTACCAATTCCACTCACAAGGCATTGGTCGGCCTAAGGCTATAGTAGAAGCCACTTGTCCAAGGTGCCATGCAGTGGAACCGAACCCAAAACCACGTGGCTGCGAAGCGAACTTCTTAACCACACAGCCATGCCTGTGTTTCCACATATATAAATGTATATACATGTAATCATACATATATATATATATATGTGTGTGTGTGTATTTATGTGTTAACATATGTTGATATAATATTTTATATATTTTCAGGACGACAGTAGTTTGTACATATTCTTTATTATACTCCTAGCTGTTTTTGTTATCAAACTATACCGGAAAGTTCTAACAGGTAAAAAAAAAAACCGAAAAGAAAATAGTCAATGATTGTATTTCTTTCAATTTCTTTCTCTTTTATACCAAATGTTTATTATATTTTCCTTAGGTACTAGGTCACTGGAGAATAAAGAGAGGGTTTGTGTTAAATATTTCTTATATGAAAAGAATCTTGAAATATCTAACATAACATTTTGATTTGTTATTAAATATCATCTAAATAAATATTTGATTCTAAGTGCTAGATTCATTGGAGTAATAAAAGTGTCATACATAAGCTATGAGAATTAGTAACATTGATATCTTTTCAAAGTGTATTAGTCCAAAGTTGGGAACCTCATTTGTCCCACCATGAGACTTGCTCAACTCTTAACATCCTGTTAAACATTTTCTAAGTCCTGTAATTATTGAGCAGAAAATACCTAAAATTGGGTTTGTTTGCAGCTCATTTATTATGAGATTTACAGGTAAGAAACACGAGTACTTGAGGTGTTTTCACTTAAAAATAGTTCAATGATTCATATCAATTTGATAATGTGGTGTCGTGTGGAACCAGGTCTTACAGGATGTTAAGAGTTAAAGAAAGCATATTATTTTAGGAAGATTTGGCTGCTATTTCTAGCAGGTTGAGTGACTACATAGAGGATTCCCTGTTGGCTCAAACAATGGTACTTTTTATTTTTCATAGTTAGATGGATTGGGTCAATAACAATTCAATGTCATGGCCATGGTCACAGCACAGTAGCTATGTTGGTATACAAACCTTTATCCTTTCACCAAGCAGGCAAAACTGCAGTTTTGATGGAATCAATACCACGAAACAAACCAGAAGGAAATCTTACCTAAAGAAAGAATGCGTAGGTTCGAATTATTTATTCTTAATGACTGTAAATCCTGAAGAGAGAAAACAAAAATGACAACATTATTATTGGTGCTGATACACATCATCATCATCATCATTGTTTTTTTATGTCCGTGTTTCCATGCTGGCATGGGTTGGACGGAGATTTTTACGGCCGAATGTCCTTCCTGTCACCAACGATACTGATTTTAAGTATAGGAATTACAGCACTGAACCATCAAATGACCGAACATTTTGTTTTATGGAGATATAAACAAATGTCAGTGGTGGCCTCAGTGATAAACAGTGTCAAGTGATGACGAGCACATGCACACATACACATATGTATAAATACATAAACGACAGGCTTCTCTCTCAATTTCCATCAACCAATTTCACTCACAAGGCACTGGTCAGCCCGAGGCTATAGCAGAAGACACTTGCCCAATGTGCCATGCAGTGGGACTGAACCTGAAAACGTGTGGTTGCAAAGCGAACTTCTTAACCACACAGCCATGCCTGTGCCTAGCCATGTCATCATGAATTAGTAAATATAATATGCTAGGGTCATAGCATAAATTTAGAAAATCCCATGTGTTCCTTGCTACTACACATACACATGTTTTAGACCGCACCCCCCCAAAAGTCACCCAACCGATTGGCATGAAGCCAACTCACCCCAACCTCTAACCCACAGACATGCAATCTCCTCTCTCTGCCTTTTTCTACCACTACTAGAGTGGCCTCTGCTTCTCGGAGCTCCCTGGTCTCGTGCCACTTCTATGCAAGCACTCCTGACTTGCTCGTCTCTCCTCCTTTCATCACCCATATTGTGTCCCTCCCTCCACTTTACCCAGTCCTTCATCCCCAGAATGTCATCTCCCTGGAATTCTGCCCAAGTTGTTTCTAAGGCTATGAACTTGCAGCTGTTCAAAAGGATCATTAACTGTGTCTATCTTACCAGTTTCGGAGGGTCTGTAAAACCATGGAGACAGCTCCTTCCTCCAGACCAAACAATTAAAAAGAAGAAAAAATGCAGGCTGATATAGATTCCATACACAGAACACATCATTATGGCCACAGCCAGCTGGCTGGAACCAGTAAAAGAGGAAAGAGTATCATGGTGAAATGCAGAGAAGAGCAACAGTTGAGACCTACTTTACCATAAGAAAGGTGCAGATAGCTGGAGCACCTGTTGCAAAGGAACAAGGACACTATTACACACCAGTAATTAATAAGGGTAATTGATAAAGAATAAAAACAAGGAAACATGGATGGTCTACAACATATTGGCTACACACGGTCATGGCATATTGCATTCATATCAATCTGACTAGTCTAGTCTTCCTAGTCTCGGTGGTCTTGTGAAGGACATAGGCACAGTTTCATCCTTCTGACTAAACCATTTAAAAGAAGAAAAAAACCCCTGATGGAATTGGTAGTCAACTATAACTGGAGAGCTCTATATGATTCTCTAAACTTTATAGTGATCTCGCATCGGTCTCGACAATGAATATTCCAGCTGTTCAATCAACTGATCTATATACTCATTGAATTATAGTATACGTGGCTGAGTATCAGGGTCTATAAGAGGGGGATTCAGCCAGTACATCAGACCAGGGCCCGGAGAGCCAATGAGGGGCCCGTGAATCTCTGACGAGGAGCGGGCTTAAAACTATAAGACCTCACAGCCCCCTTCCAATGTCTTCTACTCTATACTCCTTTTTATTAGCTATCCATTATCAAATTTCTATCAATAAACATTCACTAGTTTATCTATTATAATTATGTATTGCATATTCTATTCTGTTTTCATAATAATACGTAAATTAGATTCATTTATAATATACTTACTATGACTCAGTATTCTGGTTGGATTTGAAGTGAAAGTGTAGGGAAATGTACATGAGTGTGTTTATGTAACTATGTATATATGAATGCTTCTATGAATACGTGTATGTAATTGTGTATGGATGTAATTGTGTGTTTGCATATCTTCCCCCACACCACCTTCTGACACTTTGACAATATTTTAATCTTTTGTCGGAACAGTATTAACATGTGTGATCCTTTCAGTTACTTTTGTTACCCACCTTCCTGTCCAACCATATCCACTCCACAATACTTGAGTATATCGACATAGCGTTGTATCTTACTGGTTCTTTGAGTTAATTGTTCCAACCCATCTTCCTGCCCACCTCCATCTACCCCACAATACTTTAATATGTCATCGTATTATCTCCATATGTAATTATTTGAATTATTGTACCTGTTGTACCTATTGTCCCTTGAACAATTTCCTCACCCTTCTTCTTCACCTCACCTCGCTCTTGTTTAGCCAAACGTCAACCTATCAAACTAAGCCTTCAACCTCAGTGTTGTTCCTTCATTTCCTCACTCTCGCACAAAGAAACGGAGTGGTTAGACTTTATATTCTACACTTCTCGTGGCAAATAAATTTTCTCATTCCTATTGGACTTTTATACTGCCTGATTTTTCTGAGAAGACCATCACCAATTTATAAGAATTCCAGGAAGCCATTTGGAAATTAACACCAGAATAAGTAATAAGGTATGTAAAAATGTTTAAATTCTTTAAACATTTATATTTAATAGAATAGAAGTAGTAATATTTATGTTTCCTAATAATTAATTATTATTAAAGTAGAATGTAGTTAAAATGTCGGCGATATTAGGGGTAAGCATACCAAATTAATTGCGAAAAACTTTCATTAACGAATACTTTCGTTTTTTAAATATAAACACATAATTATTATCACATGCATTTGATCATTATATTGTAAATCAGTGGCCACATCCCACTACCTAAACTACAACCAAAGGATATAAACAATCAACCTTTCCTAGAAAGTGTCTTGAAATTTCGGGGAACAAATGGAGAGACTGGCTTATTTGGAACCAAAAGAAAGAAGTATTATATTGTTTGCCATGTCGACTTTTCTGCCGCACCACAAGTGCTTCAGCTTCAAAGTCTGGAATAGCATTGCCTGAAGGTTGGATAGCTAGTGTAAAGTGGCGAAAACTAAGTGTTAGGATCTCAAAACATACAATGAATGCTATATAGCTTGCACGGAGCTTCAGAGACATCTTTCATCTGGGAAATGTGTTGACTCTTTAGAAGCAAGAATCCGAACTGAAGCAGTGAAATGGCGCAACGTTTTGAAGCGTACAATTGATGTTGTTCTTTCGGAGGAGGAACGTGGTTTAGCGTTTAGTTGATTATCACATCGAATCGGGGATCCAAACAATGGAAATTTCTTAAGTCTGATAGAATTACTGTCAAGATGGGATCCTGTTCTCCAAGAGAATTTGTTACAGGTAGCAGAATACCAAAAACAAAGGAGGCCTTCAAGTTCACTACCTATCTCCCGAGTCACAGAATGAGTTTTATCTCAGAATGTTCTAATTTGGGGAAGCAACATATTTTGCTGGAAAGGAGGTCTTTAAAATATTTTGCAGTTATTGTGGATTAAACTCCAGACTCCTTCCATGTTGATCAGACAACATTTCTATTGTTGTATGTTAATTTAAAGGACAGTAGATATGAGGTACTGGAAAGATTTCTTAAGTTCACAGATTGCAGCAATAAACACAGCGAAGAGATTGCTCAATTAACCATGGATACCTTTAAGAGCACTCCATTCCTGAATGCAGGGCACAAGCATATGACAACGGTGCCAACATGGTGGGAAAGTACAATGGTGCCCAAGCAAAAATACTGGAGCAGTGTTCAATTGCAATCTTTTCCCCATGTAGCTACCATACTCTCAATTTGTGTGGAAACGATGCAGCTGAGTGCATATTGGAAGCCATCACATATTTTGGAATAGTTCAAACGATTTATAACTTATTTAGTTCCAGCCCTAAATGATGGAAATTACTTAAAAATTGTGTAGGTTTTTCTCTATACAGCATGTCAGAAACTAGGTGGTCTGACAGAATTGAAAGTATCAAACCTTTTGCATCTCGCCTTACTCTCATTCAGTTAGCATTGCAATATCTTTTAAAGCTTAACTTAACAACCAAGACAAGGAATGAAGCAAACAGAGTATTAGTGTACCTAAAAAGTTTTGTTTGTGTGTTAATGTTGGCTGTTTGGTATAAAGTATTGGCTACAATAGATATTTGCAAGAAGTTCATTCAAATCAGAGATGTGGCGGTATCGAACATTGAAACTCTCCTTAAAGATTTGAAGTTGTGAAACAAATGGAAAAGTATCTGGAATGAAGTGAAAGAGGTGGCATCAGAACTTAAGATAAAAATCAAACATTCCCTTGGGCGTGGAGGCATGAGTTGAAAGAGAAGACTGCATGATGACAACACCTGATGCCAACCTGGCGGAAATGACTGACAGATGATTCACCAGAAGGGGCCTACTTCAGAAAATCTGTTTTTTATGTTTTGATTGATAATGTTATTACTGGATTAACTGTATGTTTTAATGCGGTTAAGCAGTTGGCCAAAGATTGATTTCTTGTGGAAATACCCCACAATGTCTGAATATGAGCTAGAAAAAAAGAGAAAAAGTTAGCAAATCAATATCCTACTGACCTGAAGGTTTTGTAAAAGAAATGCTACATTTACCATCAGTAACATCAGCAGAAAGATCTTTTAGCAAACGCAAACATATTGTAGCGTAGTACCCTTGAATGCATTAATAGCCTCGTCCATTAATGCGTAGGCGACTTCCACTTTCATTGCGAAGCTCCGCCTACAGCGACTTACCACGTGACCAGCC
>JAOPJM010447787.1:0-11101 GCA_027124095.1 Muusoctopus leioderma | reverse complement strand
TTCAGTGAGTTGGTAGTTCAGTTGATCGAACAACTGAACACTCATCGTCTGATTCAGACGGAGATCCATTTATATTATAAATAGGTACTGGGTAATATGTCTTGTTCTCCCCTGTGTTTATATAGTCTAACATTCTTCTGGTTGCAGTCTTCAAATTAATGCCTATAGATGGTGCAAAGTCTTTGTAAGTAGTTGGATCAACGATCTTTATCTAAGAGCTCTACAGGGAGAATTACTCTTTGTTAATACGTTAATTTGGCTTCCTATAATTGAAAAATATGGGTTTTTACGTTTGTTTTGTTTATAATAGCATCGTATTCTTTGACTGATAAGGTATTCCCTACAACATCTTCACTATGTGGCGATACGTGATTAAATTAGCTAAGAATAATGTCAGTTTAAATGAAATGGGCTCACTTTCTAGTGACATATGCTCACTTAAAATTACAAATACTGTAATTACTTGTTGATAATTAAATCAATTAGTACCGCCATCACAATCTTTGTTATTATAATTGTGATTTGATGCGATCACGATGGTGTGGAGTGTATCGAATAAATGCCCTCCTGGAATTATTTCCAGCTGAAAGATATTGCTTTTGAAACTAAGTTAATTTCACATATTTTAAACAGATTGACCAGTGCGAGTTTGCGAGGCATTTATTCATGCCATCCCAATAAATATACTTATGGGCAACGGTTGAATAACAAATAAAGAAACTGAAACACTGTTGAACGTCTATGTACTGCTTCAATAAGAACTATGATCATAAATTGACAGGCATGGCTATGATATTTTGTCGAGAACTTTAAACCGGATCGTTTGCCTGAAATACTAATAATTGGGCCCCGACCGCTAACGAAGTGGATCGTGGCTTTGTTTAGATTATATTAACCGAAATGTGAATTAATTTACCCTGCATTAATGTAATACAGCTTTCACGTTCGAGTGGGGGAATTAGCAGAGTAATGGGGGGGGGGGGGAATTGGCAGAGTAGTTAGAGCGTTGGCTAGAATGCCTAGCAGTATTCGTCCAGGCTCACTGCGCTGTGTTCAAATCCTTTCATTTCTTTCGGGGTAGATAAACAAATTACTATTATATGGCGGTGAACTTATGGAACCGTTAGCGCATCGGAAAGGATGCCTTGCGATGTTTCTTTTGGTTCGGAGTTCACAGCCGCCGCGGCGTACTTGAGTGGTACACTTAATCTGTCGACCGGTTTAACACCACCACCTGGCCTTTGGGTGCCTTTAACGGAATTGACTGTTGCAAGCATTTGGGCCAAGTGTCCGGTCTGAGGATACCTTTATCCTACCAACATCAGAGGCTCTTAAAAAAAATGGTGATGGGCAGTGCCTTCCCTCCTGACTAACCGATAAAAAGGACTACAGTAATTTTTATTCTAAGTGAGCACATTTCACTTTAAAGTGAGAATGGCTTTGAAGGTGGTGCCCCAGCATAGCCGAAGACTGAAAACAGTAAAAGAATTGTACATGTTGCAATGGAAGTGTTTAAGTTCCCAATTGATTGCAGTACGCCGATATTCTATATATTCTGAAATGATGAAATGCAAACGTATTCTCAACAAGAAATGAAATGAATGAATTCTAATATAAAGCAGCGTAACGAAATACTGAGAAGCTTGAACTCAGCATTAGAGATGTAAAGTGACAAACTAACTTGAAATATAACTATAGAAGAAAAAAAAAAGGGCACTTAAACATTCATATCAATAGAACACTGAAAGTAAAACTTTTCGGGTTACAACTGAATATATGGACACATTTCGATACAGTTTTACTCGTACGCATCCAGATTACAGTGGGATTAATTTTAACGAGTCAAGGAAAGATCAAATTTGGAGTTGTGAACATATATCCCAAATTTAGAGGAAATATATGTGAATGGCAATACTTGTTTAAACAGGGTTTTCATTCCGGAACATACAGCAGTCACAAAGATTTATACTAGCAACAAGTCATATTTAGTAGCTGGTGTGTAGTTGATTAAATAGATACGTATATTTATTTTATATACCCCAGAAGTATTATAGTAACTCTATTGAGGTGGGGATTTGAATTTGAAATCGCTAACGAAGGATGTATATACTCTAATATATTCTATCGCATCGGAGTCATTCACTTATTTTGAATGCATTAAAATTGATTTGATGAGACAAATCAATTTTGGTCAGACAAGGTTACAGTTAGGGAAATTCAGCTTATTGAAAATGTACTACTCTATATCACGCTGAAAGATGTATTGCCGTTAAAGGGAATAACACTGTAATCTATGCTGGATGACCCATTTCACTGCCAATAACGCACAGCCTATTTTCAGATTGTGATTTAGCTATAGAGAATTGTGATTCTGTAAATCCTTCACTCGGGAATTTTATGGTATAATATGATTACTTATATGAACTGGAGTTGCTGTTATATATATACACTGGCGAATAACATCGAAATTCTGCCAGTTAGCATCAACTGGAGAATCTTGTCTCACATTGAATACAGTGAACTGTGTATCAGGACTAACGTGAATTCAAAATAACTATTCTGAGCTGAATTAAAAATATGAACTATTTCAAATTGAGTTATCAGTCTCAGGCAAATTTCATGCACCCGGATTCAACATACCACACACCTGTTAGTGACGTAGACGAACATAAATAATCTATGCATAGGTTTTATTCATTTTTAAAAATCTTGGGCCGGGTGAGAAATTACGTTCAGAGATGAGAAAAAAAAAAAAAAAAGAAAGAAAAAAAAAAGGGAAATTGCTTGTCCACTCACCCTTCAGAAACGCTAACAACAAAGTTTACGTAGGCAATATATACGGGTAGGCATACCTACGTGGTTAAGTTTCCATCGAACAACCCCACTACATGCAACCTTGAGAAAGTGTTGAACATAGCCTCGAGCTGTCCAATAATTTGGGAGTTGAATCTGGTAAGCATACACTTCAGAATTCCGTCGTATGTTATCCGATGTATAAACCGATGTGAGGTAAAAAAAAAAGAAACTCAGCCGTTAGTTCTAGATCGATATAATACCAAATTGAAATAAGTACTGGTGGTCGATATGACTGACTAAAACACTCGAAGCCGGTCCTCCAGCATGGCCGCGCTGAATGAAACCAGTAAAAGAATGTAATCGTGAACACGGAAACAAATTAAATAGCGGTTCTTCGAATATATAGTATGTAATTGTTTATTAAATACATTAAGAGGATAGGAAACGTTTTACAGATAAAAGTTAATATTCTTAAAGCGTAGCACAAATATAAAAATAAAAATAAAGAGAACATATATACATTGGTATAATCAAACAATATCAATAACGGGTAATATACGACAATTTAAATGGAAGTTATGACGGTATTTTGAAATATCTTGTAAATATGACCAACAGGATTAAAAACACTTTATAAAATTATGTATATTGTTCAGTGAGGAATAATTGTATGTAAGATTCGAATATACAAGTAAATAATTGATTACTAGGTCATATTTTCCTTCTTAAAATTAGAACATTACGTGATGTTTATTATCTAATTCAGTTCTATATTTTTGACAGAATCACGGAGCAGATTAACTATAGTCCTTGTTATATTACTGTGTAGAGCTGCGGAGATTTCGCCTAATTGAATTAGCATGCAATTTTTTAAATCGGTATATTTACTCAAACTAAATGACATTACCGCAGGTTTCATATTTTAATCCGGAGAGAAGTCCCCTTAAAATATTGGCCTTCAACAACTGGTGAATGAGGTTCAGTTTGCCTATCGGCAGATCGATGCCAGAGTGTTTTGTTCAAGTGGCCTGTTCATGGAAGTAATTTTTTACGTAAGCTGTACGTTAACCGTCCTCGTTACGAATGAACAAGGCAAATACGACAAAATGAGATGCTGCCACTGATATAATATAGGTTGCAATGTTTCGTAAGAATAATAGCTCATCTTGAATCTTTTAACACCGTCATTACTAGTGGCCTTCCTAGGTTGAGCAACGATTGAAACAAAAGAACTTTCGTTTAAGGTACTAAGTTTGCCTATAAATTACCAAATGCAAAATGAACAACATGTACGTAAGGAGAATTACATATCAAAACGATTTAAATTTATTCAGTGATTATCATTAAAATAAGTATAGTTACAAGGGCTTCTAATGCCATTTTTTCCTGCCTATAAGAAATGACGATTGGTTTGATATTTTTAGGAGCGGAGATGGAATATGTAGGTATAGGAATGAAAGTGATGTAAGAATTAGCTTGGTGCAAAAACAATTAGTTTTTCAATTGTTATTTTTCAAATGCATGTATTTAACTATGTTCGTGCAATATACCCCTTTTAACGGTTTGTGTTTTCACCGTTTATGCTTGTTTAATTTACTCAAACAAAAAAATTAAAAGAAAAGCAAATCCGAGCAATTTTATCGGTTCAAAATGGAACGCAAATTAGCAGAAATTGTTCACAATATTAACCAAACATTTGGCCAAGGAATCGTCAATAACATTCAACCCAACATTGGTTCGAAATTTGTGCCAGTACAGACGAGAGGCCTGAAGCCGAAGTTCATCGCGTACGACCTTCAGGGATTCAGCCATTATTGAAGTGTCCCCACGCAAAACTGAGCAATTTCAGAACCAAACGGTGACCATTCAACAGTTATTCAAACGTTTACAAAAATTTGTGAAAACGAATATTTGGAAACGATTATTTACAAGCAATATATGGTTCGAGAGGTTTAAGTTCTGAAATTAACATTTGAACTAAAAAAAAAAAAAAAAAAAAGAGGTAGCTTAAAAGACAAATGTATTTTTTTCTCGAAAGTGCTTTAAAGCGTGTGGTGAAAAACAAAGCCTTCCATTAATTCATAAACGAAAACTAGGACATACAATTTTAAATACCAAGTCCTCAGATAAAAAATAAAAAAAAGGTGTGAAATAGCGGTTGAGATTTGAAATCGTGATCACCACTTAAGTTTGGAATTCCCCTATTTTCAAAATTCAGTTACACCTAAAGTGCTAAATCAAAATATGGATGTAAAAGTTCGGATTTAGCACACTGCAGGTAAATAATTGAGAATGCATTTGAAAAAAAAAAAAAAAAAACCTTTGAATCATGTTGCGTACATATGAATCTTCAATTACCGACAGTAAACATGAATATGTAAAGTATACAAATGAGTGATAGCCCTGTATATACTCTAAATAGAGACGCATGATCAAAATGGGAAAGTCCATATAGGCAAAATTCAATTGAGGAAAGAATCCTATCAACCTCAAAGTACAATAAAACATATTGGTACATCAATATACTTTGTGTGATTTTCGAAAGAAAAATGAAGTATGATTTCATAAACGTGAATACGGGTTACAAAACACGGGAGGAAATGGGTTTTGTTTCGTACACGATTGTTGTTGACCTAATTTTGACGTTATCCAGATTGTCCGTGTAGAAAGTTCTCCAGTTCCAATTATTTCTATGAGGAGAGGATTTGGTTTCTCAAAATGTGATACGTAAATTTTGGAGTTAGTAATAGGTAGGTTTTGTCATGTACATCTTTTCGCTGAATGTCTTCTGACCAGGATTATCCGAGTCGTTATTTTTATTAGAATGACACAGACCCATTGTTGCTATATTCTTCCTTGAGTGATGCTGTCGTTTGACCGGGAAAGCTACTTTAAAAACGGGCCGAACTGATACATAAGTTAAATTGTGTTGCCTATAATTTGCATAACACACCTAAAAGCATGCTGAACATATATATCAAATAATTTTATTTACATAACTTCCAGAAGAGTATCATAACTTTAATCAAATGATCGCCTTAGAGCAAGTGTTCTCGGCGACACAGTTCCAAAAAGCAGTTTCGATTCATGGTTGGAGCGATTTCATTTCATTTAGGATGCTAACGCCCTTGGGGAATATAAACCAGTGTGAAAGAAACGCTTTCCCTAATCATTAATTGAAGGGACTATAGAAAACAATGTTTCCTTCATTTTGTGAAAACATATTTTGTTTTTCTAAATGTTTACGAAACGAAATATCCTTATTTCTTTCTTAGGTATTTATGAAACAATACATTATTTTAAGTATAAGGTAGAATATTGATTTCTATCAGAGGCGTAAGCTCCTACATCTTGGGAGAGGTATAGCAGATTATGTCGGTACTAGTTCTTGACAGGTACTTATTTTATAGAACCCAGAACGATGGATGCCAAATCCGACCTCGAGTCAGTTTATTTCAGCATTGCATGATACGAGTGATACAGATTGTTTATGAGCAATGAAAACTTACAATTTATACAATAATTTCTTGCTAAGATTTAAATGTAAATTATATTAGACATTATAACTCCTATTTGAGGCAGAGAAACACACTTGAGGGTTTTAAACCATGTATATATGACTTGCCGCGTGACCGTGTTACTGATTAGACTACAAACCTCCGGCAAGAGGCTGACTTGTTATTCGAGATCTATCAGTTGACCTGTTTCTATTTTCTGTTTCAAATTCGTTCTCATAATGTCTAATATCATTAAAAATGTAATGAATATTGCAGATTTCCTGCGATCATAATAAAAGTATTTGTCTTCAATATGTTTCTAGGATTTCGTTTTATTAGGCAAATCCTTTCCGGATTATTTTAAATTTGAAGCTGATTATGTAACGTTCATACCTTATGTATCGTCACTAGACACTAAAAGTAGATACATTTGCTTTAATCTAGGAAAGAAGAAGGATCTTGTACACATCTAAACATGATATTATAATTAAACGATCTCATTTTCAGTAATATATTTGTTTAACAATTGAATTGTTCGGTATATCAACTGCATACATCTTGCTTTAATATACCTCCCTGTACTATATGTTAGTTAAGTTATTAATATATTTGATGACGAGAGCATTAAAGAGTGAACTAGAAATAATTGTGCCGTGCGAAAAAACAAACAAAACAATGTTAGTCAGTAACAACATTACTGTAGTTATTTCGACAAGTACGGGAGACAACTTCGGATATGTTTTCCATATGATGGGCTCATCAGCAAAGCATAGAATTCACGGCACTTGCTTCTTAACTACATAATTATTTCTAGTTAGCTTTTAAAGCTCTCATTATTATATACGTCAACACTAATTTGACTAATGGTATTTATGCAGATGTAATTTATGCGTTATATATTTTGTAAATTAAGCTGAAATATATTAATTAATCATTTGTTTTAAACAAGGCACAAGAACGATACGTATTATGGAAGGGAATGTCATTAGCGGTGCGGATGAAATCAAATAATTTCAAATGGCAATTGAAACTACAACGCAGTCTCAGCTTGCAAGAAAAATGTTCTCTTCTTGTACAAATATTGACCAAGAATTATTGATGAACATATTGAAGCATGTAATCCATAAAATACTGCAGTGCTGCATTACTAGCGTTGCAATCATTCATAGAAATCTAACACAATTCCATAAGACCTGCTTTTCAGACCTACATTTCGATATTTCAGTACTGTAGGATAGTAGCATTGATAGAGTGCAGACAGTCTGATAGAAAGAATACAGAATAAATAAAATGTTAATAAGAACGATACTTTCCTTAATACAATTGAGAAATGCAGCACCTTTCAGTTCCTCTCCCGGAATTACAAATTACATTAGCTCAATCAACATAAAAAAGTTTAAAACAAAAAACAACGATTATATGGGATACATGTTTCCCTTTCCCAATCCGATTCCAATATATGTTCGGTCTTCTTTGGAGAAATCTTAATTCATATTCTCCAATATGTTTCCAATACGGGTATTTTCAAACTTATAATAACAAGTGTAAGTTGATATGACGAACTAATAATAGCAGCTATTCTTCAGTAACGTTTGTAATTTATTTTTGGTCCAAGAAACTTTAAACTAAATATATTGCAGAATACCTATTAAGCTTTCCTAACACATACTATTATTAGCAGTTATTTTCTATATCCTCTGTAAGTCCAGAATATTCAGATTACGATTTGTAACGAATTTATTACAAAACATAATCTGAAGATTGTGGAGCACTTTTAACTTCTCACCAGATGATGCAACTTACAATTATGCACGCTGTATGTAACTGCTGAAATAAAATTATGATACCCTGTCGGCAAACACTGTAATTGTGATCACTATCCTTCTGTGTGTAGTACATATATTTGTGTGCATGTGTGTGTTACTGCTTAGTCTGGAGGGAAGGCAGTGTCTAACACATTTTTGTCATGGCCTTCGAGACTGGTCAGAGGGAGGGTGGAAGATATTATCAGACCGGAGAAATGGCCCGAATGCTTGCGAAACAGTGGACTCTAAAGGCACCCAAGGGACAGGCGGTGGTGTTAAACCGGGTAACCGATTAGGCCACGGCAGCATTTGGACTCAAGGCCTGGAATAAATACCACTCATCATCTTGTCCGACGTTCGCACGATTCGGCCAGTCTAGACTGGTACTTTGTTTATATACCTCGAAAGGACGAAAGCCAAAGGATTACCACTGTGGGATTTCAACTCAGAGCGCTAGACTCGGAAGGAATACTGCAGAGCATTCTCTACAAACACGTTCGCAACTCTGCCAATTCACCGCTTGTGTGTATATGTGTGCATTTAGAAGCCTATGCAATCGTATATACGCATGCAAGGATTTCTCTCTCTATCTCTCCCTATATATATATATATATATATGCTTGTGGAAGACATCAAAACAAGTAAACTTATTTTCTTAGCTTAGAAACGTTAAGGAAAAGAAATTCATATCAATAAAACATATATACAGCAAACCATTATATGCATGCAACACGAGTTCAGTGAAAGGTTTACAGATTTTCGAAAAGAAAAAACAACTTTAGTGTTCCCTATAGCACGCTTTGACACTGAAATATCAAAAATAAATCTATTTGTATTTCCAGAGGTTAGCCAGTCTGAGATGAAAATACAAAAACGAAATATTTCTATATGTGTGTGTGTGTGTGTGTGTGTGTGTGTGTGTGTGTGTGTGTGTGTGCGTGCGTGCGCGTGTGCAAAATAGATCTGGATAAGCTGGAACGCATCATGAATGTTTTATCCTTGAGTCATCGGATGTTTCAGGCCTTTCAACCTCAAACTCTTTCACTCAGGCGTCCAGCCGGTGATGTTCATGCTCAGAATTGCTTCCTACCAGCAACTGTCCACGGATCACCATACTTAATTGAAAGCCACCTGATTGCTTTCTATTCTGCTTTGCTCGTGTATTGAATGGCTCTCCTCTGTGTCGCGCTTTAAAGTCCAATCTGTTGAGAACTCTTGCAGAGTGAGCTTCCTGAGAACATGATGACGGTGGAGTGCAAGCTCGACCAATCTGTGTTGTATGAACCTATAGGCATTGACCAGATCTATCCACAGAACAACTAGGTCACCTCTGTTCTCATGGTTTATCTGCTGCGCTGCGTAACAACACCAGTGTGCTCTAAGCTACCGTGGACTGCAGGAATTCCAGCCCTCTGCATTGAGGAGTCGATGTAGCTGTTTTGAGGAAGACGCCCGACCAGTCTTCGGGAAACAATGCTTAAAAACATCTTCCCTTCAACACTCAGTAGCAAAATTGACTGAAACTGATTGCTGGTCTTTGAGCTTCGGCTCTTTGAGGATATAAACTCATTCGGTGCACATCCACTGGTCAGCAGCCCTCTCCCACCACACCTCGCCGTATAACCTTCAAGATTTTCCATAGTCGTCTAATGAGCTCTGGGCAGCGCTTGTAAATTATGTAGGGGGTGCCACTGGGGCCTGGAGCAGAAGCTGTGCATGCTACCTTAATTAGCTCCTCAATCTCTTTCAGACTTGGGTCACTCACATTGAACTCTGTTGTTGGAGGTGGTATTGTGGGTAGAAGAGAGGTTTGTTGGGTTCGAGCTCCTGTTCTCTCATTGTATCGCTCAGAGTGTCATGCAGGAAACGCCTATCTTCTTTCGTTGAGCACATGAGACGACCACATGATACGACCACGTAATCGTTTCGTAAAGCCAAAACGATTCGTAACAAAAGTAGCTCGGCCCCTGGCTCTCGTTCTCTATCTCTCTTCCCATTCTCCTGAGCTAATCCACTTTGAGGAGGATCATAAGCTTTTTCCTTGGGATATTTCGTAGGTCATCTAAAGCTTGGCTTCTCCTCTACAGTGTGTTTGTTGTGTTGGGTTTTGAGGGTTCGAATGTCTGATGTTGGTGTATTTTGGTGACCCTGCGGTCCTTGGGCTTGCTGTTAATTTTCTTAACTTGGAAAACCTTTCAGAGGCGTAACTGGCAATGATGGTAGTCAATGTATGGAGACGACTGTCTGCATCTCCTTTGTCTGTGGCTCGAATGATGCGATGTATATCTTCGTCAAACTGCAACTATTTACTCTAGTTGCTGGCTGGGGGGGGGGCACTAAATTCGTAGCTGTCGAACTTTTCTGAAGGATTTAGGAGACTGTTATGCTTTTCGGAACTGCCCTCTATGCGGTAAATCTTAGTTGTGTTTCTCCTGTGTCTCGCCAGATTCTCGGTTAGATGCTACACCTCGTTCTCCTGCTTCGAGCACTTCACTGTGACCTGATGGATTTTAAGGCCTTGTTGGGTCTTGCACAATATTCCTCTAATACATCTCCCGTCTTCGTGGGTCGTTAAACATCGGGCCGTCTCCAATAGGAAAGACACAGTTTAAGGATTAGCTGAAATTACATCCAGACTCATAATAGGATCTCTTAGGGGTATTTTTCGGACAGCTTTTCCGTAGCTTACTGGCTTTCTTTCTCAAGAAAGACACATACTGGAGTGCTAACCCTTACTGTACTGTGTGTTGTCTTTCCTCACGGATTGAATGGCTCTCATTATTGTCACCCTTTAAAGACCCGTCGGTAAGCATCCCACAAAACATCTATAGCCCATCTCTGTGGGCTCATAATACATTCCCCAGCCTCTGACTTGGCAATTCTACACCAATTCCTGGTACTTTGCGCATTTCCTCTCATTGGCTTCTTCAATACATACATACATACATACATACATACATACATACATACATACATACATACATACATACATACATACATACA
>JAOPJM010447684.1:0-11102 GCA_027124095.1 Muusoctopus leioderma | reverse complement strand
CCCCCCCCCCCCCCACCACCCCTTCCCCAAATGTCAACTCTGATCGAGCAAATCTATGACTATGATCAAACACTTTCCAGCCACGACTTTCCCGTCTTTTTTGTTCAAATTCAGCAGACATAGTTAAAGTCCTTCTCTAGCTCATGTGCTCATTAGGTTGGAGCTTCTCTCGGTTTCCTTGGTGTTAAACGGCTGAGAGTACAACACTACCTACCCCGCTGCACAGGACGCCAGTCCGTCACAGGGTTAACTTTGAATTGTAAAATTCAAATGAAATTTAATGAAAAAGAAATGGAATTGTTTATTAATTCAAATTTCACGGGGGGTTTTTTTCTATTGAATTTTATTTGAAGTTCAAATTTCGATTTCAGACACCAGTCCATCGCTGGGTTAACCCCCCACCCCCTCCCAGCTACTGCTTGTACTCATTTTTCAGCTGAGTAGACTAGAGCAATGTGAAATAAAGTGCCTTGCTCAAGGACACAACACGCCACCCAGTTCGGGAATCAAATGCATGACCTTACGATCGCGAGCCCAACCACACGGCCATGCGCCTTCACCAAATTCAGACATAGTGTATCCTAACCACTGGGCCATGTGCCTTCACCAAATTCAGACATAGTGTATCTCGAACTACATTCTCCAGTGTGTCATACATTTTTTTTTAATATGGTAATGTGATTTGAAGGAGATTTGGATATTATTTCTAGCATGTTGAACGACCACATCGAAGCTACTTCGTTGACTGGTGGTGGTGATATTGTCTCAAAAAACCTTATCTGACCTATGCCAGCATGGAAAACTGGACGTAAAAACGACGATGACTATGACACACACACATATCACACACACACACACACAACACATTAAGGGATTGAATCCAGTAACACAAGCTCACAAAACCGCTCGCAATTTTATACCGACGTTGTTGGACGCATTGAGTTGTTTCAGCCCTGTGGTATCTACTTACAGCTAGGTGGACTGGATCAGTTAAGAATTTAGTGTTTTGGCATATAAAGTACAGATGGCCTAGTGGATAGTGTTGCCGGACCAGTATTCAGGAGTTCGGAGGTTCTTATTCTGTCATATGCCCCCTTAAATAATATTTTCCTTTCGATTAGTCAGAAGATCAGGGATTTTTTTTTTTTTTTTTTTATGGCTGGGGGCGTAGATAATTAAATTATATGTTTAATATTTATTTTTTCGACCTTTGGTTATTGAAAGGGAAGAGTTGGACTCCATTGGGATTGGAACTAAAGAACCAAGTGGCACAAAACTAAATACTGTAAGCATAGACAGACTCAAGGCTTCACTTTAATAGCGATTGTGTGACATTTTATATATAGAGATAGACACTGGAATTGGAAGGTTAGTGATGGCCCAGAGTCAACATGAATCGGATGGCAAATATAAACAAGAAGTGTATGTATGTTAGTGGTGGAGAGATGAAGAGACTAATGTCTTGTTGTTAAAACGAGCATCCCCACCATCACCACTACCACTGCTCAAGAAGAAATGACAGACTGTGAGTATATACACACACTAACATACATATATTCACTTATATACACACATTCACATATACACACATACATAAAACACATATATTCACTCATATACACATACGTAAATACACACACATATTCACTAATATACATACACTCACATATATATGCATACATAAACACATACATATTCATTCATATACACATACATTCACTTATATACACACATTCACATATATATACATAAACACACATATATTCACTCATACACACGCATAAACACACACATATAATCTCTCATATACACACACACATATATTCACTCATATACACACATACATAAACACAGACACATATTCACTCACATACACATACATAAACACACACATATTCACTCATATAAACAACACTCAGACATATACATACACCTGAACATATTTAGATAAAGTGCAGAAGGTGATGGGTGATGATGATTACTAAACAGAGGAAGTGGTGATAATAGAGCTCAAAGCCACAAAGATGGTGGTGGTGGGGGGGGGGACCTTTTTCAAGAACATTGAAATGGATAGAGAACTGGCTATGGAAACTTAAATTCTATGTTGTTCTTTGTTCACTCTTATAATTTCACTATTATGTTAAACCCAGGATTTTGTGAGGTTTATACTGAGAAAACATCGATGAGTTATCATACAGGGTGATTCCAAAAAAGTCCCTTTAGCATTTAAATGGTGTATAAAATATTTATTTTTTATTTTGTTGCAATTTTGTTTCTATATATTTTGAATACTATCTTTGCTATTTTGTTGTGAATATCTTTTGATATATATATCACTCTGTAAAGTGGTTGGTGATGATAGGAAGGGCATCCAGCCGTAGAAACCATGCCAAATGAAACACGAGCAAGACGTGGACCGCTGACCCATCTGGGAGAGTGGTGACTCCAATGAGGAAGCGACGCGGGCCGAAGTCACCCGTCCAACCCATGCCAGCATGGAAAGCGGACGTAAAACGATGATGATGATATATCACACATACATATTATGTAACACAGAGCATATGAATTATTTTTATATAAGAAAGTACTTCTAGCCTATCTTTAGATAGAACATGCAAGTCTAACAATGAAAGCATTGTGGTTTTGATCTATTTGAGTGTCATTGGCTTTATTTAGTGCTGTTAAACAATTAGTGTTTGAGGGAAATTACATAGCACACAATACAACGTAATAAATAATTTTATATACGACAGTATTTTCTAGTGCTGCTGTTAATTAATTTTGTGTGTTATAATAACCTTCCTAGAAAGAATATGTGGGTTTCATAACTGCAGAATTGTGATTTTGAATCAGTTAGGTCTCATAAACTTCAGTTCAGTTTCACCACAGATCTCTCTGATAAACTGTTTTTATGCCAGTTATTTAACCTCTTTATTTTTTATATCAGTCAGTCGAAATTGCAATGTTCTCTCTCGAGGGTTATAACCTCCAAATTGTTTTAGAGCAAGGCTAGAAATACTTTAACACACAAACATATGTTTATATATATATTCTTCTTTTACTGGTTTCAGTCATTGGTCTTGAGCAGCAGCATCAAGGGCTTTAGTTGATCATATTGACTCCAGTACTTATTTTATTGAATTACTAAGTTACCATTTTTTGATACCAATTATACAAAGGTACAGCCATGGACACAGACGTATACACATATATATATATATATATATATATATATATATACAATAGGATTCTGCACAGTTCTGGCTACCAAATTCCACTCACAAGGTATTCGTTAACCCAAATCTACAGTAGAAGACACTCTAGGTATCGCCAATTTCTTAACCCCACCAGGCTATACCCTTACCTATGTATACATACATACTTTTTTTTATTGGTTTCAATCATTGGGCTGCGGCCATGCTAGGCCACCACTTTCAAGGCTTTTATTCAATTACATCAACCACAGTACTTAGTCATGTCCTGTGAAATGGCTAAGTTCATCAGAGTTACAACTCTTTAAAGAATTACCACTTTTATGATGCTAAAAACTACAATACTGCCTTATTACTTCCTTTTGTATGATTATTTATCTAGGCACAATGGCTGTGAGGTTATAATGCTGGAGCTTTTGACTTAAGGTCAAACTTTATTACAACCATGTTGTTGTTTAATACCAGGTCACTCTGGACTTTGGAAATATGTTCACAAAAGATTTAAATATGTCAACACAAAATGTTTTTCAGATACCACTTGTTGCTTTTTTGTAAACAATAGCATCATTGGTCATAGGTTTCCAACAAGCCAATTACTAGTTCCTTGTCACTCTTGCCATTGTAAATGCAGTGGAGTGTCTGTGTAACATGAGCAGATCAAATATCACTGAAGCTATTTTCATTCAAAAACACCGATTTATAGATTTTCTCGCTGATATACATTGGAACCATGTGTAGCACAGCAAACTTCTTAAGCACACACTCATGCCTACACCCAGTAACTAACATAAAGCACAAAGCACATCAATTATAAATTATGGAGTGCCTACAATAGTAAAATCTGCTGTTCCCAAATTTCTGGGTACAAACTTAAAATCTTTGAACCAGAAGAATATTTTTAATATATATTTTTTTTCTTTTTACAAAAACCTACCTAAGTCTATGCACGGCTGCTTTTGGTATCATGAAATTCTATTTTTTTAAACTATTATTCATTCTCTGATTTTTAGTTTGTCTACCGTAAAATTCTCCTTTTATCTCATTTAATCAGTTTTATGGTAATGCAGTGTCCATTAAGATTGTTCTACTAGAAATAATCTTAACAGTAGTGAAGATTAGAGATGAACAGTTTCTGGTAGAGAGTCTTGTAACCCTTTTGGTTGTAGGAACTCCACCGAAGAACTTTATCTTTAAGCAGTGTGTCAAGGGGAAAGTCAACTCTCAAAGTTACTCTCATGTGAGGGTTTTAATTCAGCCCCTACAGGATAATGAAACACTCATCAATATTACAGTGCTCCTGATATTGTATTTGCAGCTTAGTGGAACTGAGCCAGCAAGAGTTACCTTGCATGTGGACATGTTGCAGAGCTGGTGACAAGATACATCACTTTCATCAGTTACCCAACATACTATCTCCTGGCTGACCCAGCTGTAACTTTTGAAAGACCTGAATTTCTTCAAATTGCTTGCAATACTAAAAGTAGTATTGTTTTCTTTTCTTCCTTTCCTTTCCTTTTTCTTTTTTTGGCAGAAATGGTGATTGTGTCAAGGGAGTCTTGTGATTGTAAAGATCACTATAACTATGAAAAATCACAATTGAGACAGAAATTTAGACCAACAAATATACACAAGTGAGGTCTCATTACTTTGTCCAGGTCTAAACGAGAACTTGAAGTCATCACTGCCAAGTGTTTTTTTTTTTTTTACAGTTTAGTAATGAAGAGGGGGAATTACCCTCTGAGACTAGCGAGATAGATATGGTTAACATCTGTAAATCAATTCTAGCGAGTACAAAGGATTAGTGCAGGAGCCTGGGAAGCAAAATACAGTATGGGTGACAAGTGTTATGCAATTAACTAGTTCTAATGAGCAGAGGTCATTGTAGTATTAGTGGTCAAATAGGCAGAGAGGAAATTGGCTAGAGGTAGAAGTGTATTGGTGAGCGAGGTTTTGCCAATCAATCAAATGGCTTTCTTTTGGATGTAATCTAAACTGTTTTAATGTAACACTTGTTAATATAGACATAGCTCTTGTTCTTTATAGCAGTGGTCTGCACCTCGCACCTATTTACAGTGAGCTAGTGAGAGTTGTTATAACAAGAATGAATATGATGTTCACATTTACCCTATAATACCATGATGGAGGTTGAGTACCCATTGTTACTGTTTATTATATAAGCCTAACTTTGACATTAGACATTGAGTCAGAAAAGAGCAGAAAACCCACTGACAAAACTCAAACCACATATGTATTGCTAGCTAGGTGACTACATTACTGATTACATTATAGAGTGTCTGCTATTTACTCTTCTCAAATTAGATACTATAAATTGGGTTTTTTTTTCTGCTATTTTATTTCCACAAGATAATTTGCCTAGCACTAGCAGGATAGGTTATTCAACTAATGTTTAATATAGTGAAGTGTCCTTCCTCAGTTTGATGTTTGCAATGAGAAATAACCCCATAAATATGGACAAATTATGAAGTGCTAAGATTTTAATGTAAATAATATTAACTCTTAACATCCTGTTAAAAATTTTCTAAGTCCTGTAATGTTTGAGCATAAAATGCTTAAAAACGGTTTTTTGCAGCTTATTTATTATGAAATTTACAGGTGCTTGAGGTGTTTTCACACAAAAATATTTCATTTTCACCAAATATATATATAGTTATATATATATTATAATTGAATGATTCATATGTGGAACTGTGTCTTACAGGACATTAAGAGTTAAATATGATAAGTGCTAATTTGAGACAGAAAAATAGATATGTGGTTTTAGACCCGTTAGTGGGCCTGTAGTCTCAATTTGGTGCTTTTTTTTTACTGTTTAGTCAGAGAAGGAAGGTCAGTGCCCCTGACTCCTTTTTTTATTTCAGAGCCTCTGAGACTGATGGGATAAAGGGAGAAAGTTATCCTAGAAATCAGAGACCTAGTCCAAATGCTTGCAACAGAGTGAACTTTGGTAAAGGTACCCAAGGACCAGGTGGCTGTGTTAAACTGGGTAATGGTTTAAGTCTACAACCCAAGAGCCAGAATAAATACCGCAAGGCATTTCATCTGATACTCTAACAATTCTGCCAATCCACTGCTCTGAACTGGTACTTTATTTTATCAACCCCAGGAGGGGGATGAAAGGTAAAGTTGAACTCAGTGCACTGACAGCCAGAACAAATACCGCAAAGCATTTTGTTCTATGTTCTAACGTTTCTGTCAATTTGCCACCTACAGCAAATGTCTAATATCATTTACATTGAAATATTTAATTTATATAAGCCTATATTTCTTACATATTAATCATCAAAAACAACAGCATGACCTGAGGGCAGTGACCTGAGGGGAGTGACCTGAGGGCAGTGAGTCTCTACGTGGTTGCTCGACCTGCTAGAAAAATGAAAGAACATGTTGAACAATGTAGTCCTGGATATACAAAAAGTTGGGATGGTCACAGCTGGAATGTTTTTGATCATATGTCTGCTTGATCAAGGCCAACCTAGGGCTAAATAACAACAACACAGTGCCATTTATATTACAGTTTATTGCATGAACTATGTTTCTTCTTACATATTGAACTCCACAGCAAGTATCACTTCTTCATCTGAAATCAAAGAAAAGATAACTAGTTTATTAGAAGAAAAGGCAGATTTTGTTTTCAACCTAAGAAAATGACTTCATTAAGAAAGATGGAATCTTTAATTTAAATGAAACTTTGTAAAGTTGTCGTTCAGTTTGGTTTCTGTGAAGAAGAAAAAAGACCTTAAAAAAAACTCTAAGGTAAACAAATTGAAACAGTTACAGAGATAAACATTATTATGTTACTATGTTGGTACATTCAGTAAAATCCAGTTTGCAATGAACTTTTGCCAGTTATTAAGAAACAATGAAATAACCAAAAAGCACCTTGCTCCAAACACACATACACACAATTAAAACCCTCCAAGCCATTACAATTTGTAAGCCTCACAATCTCTGATGATCTCATGGCAAACTCCCCATATATGTCATTGCCAAAACTGCATGACAAAGATTAGGATTCCTCTTTAGATCCAGGAAATAGTTCAGCTCTAAATAACTCCTTACAAAGCTTTAAGTAAGATCCATTCCGTGTACTGCTCATGTCTGGGAGTGTGCAGCTGCTTTATACACAAACATCTTAGACCAGATCCAAAAATAGGTAATTCAACTAAGCATAGATTCAATCAACAACAGGCCCCCCCCACTAGCTTACAGGTGCAGTATACCTTCTCTCTGACTCTTCTATAACTACTACCATAGCCTCTGCTACTTTGAACTCACCTATGTCTCTTACTGTGCCTCACCTCCCAGAACACTTCACAAATCCTTCCTCCCAGGACTGTAACCTTCTGATATTTCTACAAGCATTGACCTAGAAATATTCAAGCTGAACATCAACTACATAAATCTCACCAGGCTGGGAAGACCTCCTCTCACTAACTTATAAAAACAAAGTTAAGTCAGACTTGAGAGAATTAGGTAAAAGAGAGCAAACAACACAGCATTAAATTGCATGTGGAGAACCTCAACTTTGGAGTCAATAATGAATATAAGCCATACAATCACACACATGTACAAGTGTAAGAGTAAATTTGGATACATACCGCAGCCATTACACATTTACGAAGAGAATTGAACTCTTTCAAGCAGTCATCTTTTTTCAGATTATTTTTATTTGCAACACATTTTCCATACATCAGTACCTGCAATAGTAATAGAAGAATTTTTCAGTGTTTAGCTTAAAACCTTTCATCTATTTATTCATTCAATATTTTTCTTAATTTTTTTTCTTTCCATAGGTGAACATAATTATTTTAGTAAAAGAATTACTATCTTTTTTAATATAGCCTAAGCCTAAAATACTACCTGGTTTAAACACCACCAGCTGGTCCTTGGGTGCTTTTAGTAGTGTTTGCTCTGCTACAACAAATCAGACCAGACCAAACCTCCGGCCCCTCTCCTGCAGATGTTCAGGCTGAGCATTGGTCACATAAATCTCACCAGTGTGGGAGGACTTGTAAATGTCATGAGCATTGCCCGTCCTTCTCAGATTAAGTTATAAAAAACAACAAATTATATTATATTCACTATCCTCAAGAGCACTAACTATGTTAGTGAAGGGAAACATCTACTAATGCAATATCTGTCATCCAGTTTATCACCGCCACCTGGCCCTTGGGTTTCTTTAGTGGAGTCCACTATGTTGAAAGCATTCGGGCCAGGTCTGACGATAATTTCGTCCGTTTCTCCCACCTGTCTTGGAGGCCCTATAAAAGGTCATGGGCGCTGCTCTTCCCCCTCTGATGAAGATATAAAGAAGAAAAAGAAAAAGAAAAATTGGTTTGCAGGTTTGACTTAATAGGATCTTAACTTCTATTCTAATGGTGATTATTTAACTGGTTTTGTAACTGGAGCAAGTATGACAGGACCAACATGCTTGTACTGGATATGCTATCATTACTATGTAGGAGTTTACTATAACAGTATTAAAATGATGAGAAGTTGGCATAAACAGTAGAAATATTAAATAATGATTTCTAACATACATAGAGCCTGAAAATTTGAGAGAGGGATATATAATATAGTCAATCACATTTACCCCAGTACTTAACTAAATACTGCAAGGCATTTTGTCCAATGCTCTGCTGATTCTGCCTTCATTCATCCTCAGAAAGAGATGAAATAATGATTTTTTATATAAGCACAAGGCCTCAAATTTTGGGAGAGGGTATAGGCAACTAAGACCCCCCCCCAGTACTTGTTTTATTGACTTGGAAAGGATGAAAGGTAGTTGACTTTGGCAAGATTTGAATTCAGAATGTAGAGGGATTGAGAAGGCTTATAATAAAAAGCATTCCAGCCATGACTATCCTGTCTTTCTCTCAAGCACTGCATATATTATCCAATGTGTCCCTCCCTTTTCAAGGCAGTAGGGTGTAATTTGAGGAATATTTGGCTGCTCTTCTAGCACCACAGAGGCTCCCTCATTGGCTTATGTAAGTACCAGTAATATAGTGAGTTGATTCTATTAATAATATCCCTCTCTTGTAAAAATTGACTCGTGTCTAATGAAAAAATATAAAATTTTTTATTTTTTATTTCACTTATGGAGTTAATTCCCTTTAGTAAAGGCATGAAGGTAACACTTCTCATTCTATTCCTCTAAACATCTGAGGTCCTATAAGGCCTATTACACATCATCATTCACGTTGTTATGTTCTACCCTACATTTCCATCATTTCAATCTGTCTTCAGGTATCCTATTCCTATATATATATCCCACTGTTGGGTTTCATCTTAGAACCTTTGTACTTGTTTCTAACACAGGATTTTAAGAGTTTTATGCACCAGTAGTATAGTATCCCAGTATTTGACTAATAACTATCCTCAGGGACAATTACTATATATAGAGTTAAGTAATTAGATCTTATATTTGACAAGTAGTCCTCAGTCTAATTACTTAGCCCCATAAAACCTAAATTATCAATACGCATAAAAAAAAATAGGCAAGTCTAAAAGAGTGACTGAAAAAGTTGCAATAACTGCCAGATATAATTGCTTCCATGCAATAATGTTGCTCAAATGTGAAGAATTCTTAGAACTCATCCAAGCTTTTAATTTTGGTGTTTTCTTCCCATAAGAGTGTAGTGTTTAAAGTTCCAAGAATTATTAACAAATAGGCACTATAGAGTTAAGCAAGATGATGAATCTGATTTGGTGAGATTGGTCTTCACAGAGAATGAAAACTTGTAAGGAAGAGAAAGACTGCTGAGTTGAAGAGAAGCACATCTCCACCAAGTTGAACTGTAGAATTTCTTGAATAAACAATGAGATGAGATTCTTTGTTGCTGTTATCTATTTGTGTCTGGTGTTTTTTTATATTTTCCAAAGTGGAACAACAATATTAAGAACAAATGATATTAAAAAGAATAAAATAAACAGTTTTTTTTCTTCTATTTACCAAAAGTTTCCATTATATCAGCACTCAATGAGAAAGAGAAATTATGAATGAATTAACTGCTAAAATGTTCAACGTAAGATGATAGGAGACATTATAAGCACCAATTTGTGACAGAAAATAGAAACTGTTTGTTTCAAATCGGTGCTTATATTGTCTTATATAGAGAAATATTTCCATAAAGTGCTCCAGTTCAACAAAAAGTTCCTGCTTAACAATTTATTGCATTCTCGTAATTGTCACAATCTGCAATAAATTGGAATACTTCACGAGATATGAAGTTTATGAAGTTTACCAGGGCACATAGTCTGTCGAGGTCAGGAACACTGGCAACAAAATTAGGCTGATGCAGACTGAGAAGGAAATGTATTGAGTTTTCCAGGATGTAGAAGTCTGTCTATATTTGATTCGTTGGATAAACTGTCACAAGAAGTAATGATAAGAGATCCGTGTATACAGTAAGGCTATATTCAATGAATGATGATACAGCTCAAATCCTGCTTAAGTAAGGGAGAGCACTAGCCATCATGCAATACATCAATTATTAAAAGAACATAGAATCTCTCACACACAAACACATATATAGTTAGTACAAAGTACTCAATACCAAGGTAGTAGTGTGTGTGTGTATATATATATATATATATCATTTTGTCGCTTGAAGGATCGCTCAAAGCAAAGTAAGAACCTCTGTGTAGTGATGGAATTAATCATCAGCTTCAAACAAATAAAAATAAACTACTACAGAATATTGAGTATTCACTTTTCCAGATTGTACATAAAAACATCTATATATATTTGGGTTCAGTCTCACTGCGTAGCATCTTGGGCAAGTGTCTTCTACTATAGCCTCAGGCCAACCAATGCCCTTTGAATGGAATGGGTAGGTAGATGCTGTATGGAGGCCTATCGTATAT
>JAOPJM010447475.1:0-11102 GCA_027124095.1 Muusoctopus leioderma | reverse complement strand
ATATATTTGTATATATAAAATATATATATATTTATATAGATGTAATAGATATATATAATAGATATATTTGTATATATAATAGATATAATTGTATATATAATAGATATATTTGTATATATATAATAGATAGATATATTTGTATATATAAAATATATATATGTGTTGGCTGTATTACATAGACAACTTATATAGAAGACCATTTTATATATGTGTGTTTGTGTGTGCGTGTGTGTGTATATATATACACACACACTGTAATAGTGATATTGGTAGCGAGAAAGACAAATTAAGTCATCCTTGATCCATTAACAGGTAAACTACCACAGTGACTTTGAGAAACAGAAAGGTACCTTTACTGCTGTTGCAGAACCTATGGAATTAAAGCAACATTTGGAAAATACAAAAAACCTGAGTCTGGTATATTTAGTTATGATGCATGGTTAAGATAATTACCACATGTGTGCATACCCTATGTTTTCTTTGAATTAATTATATGACATGATAGTGGAACATGGTAGTTATTTATCAATATATTTTCAGGGTGGGAACTTCTCTAACTTTAAATCTTATTGAAGTGATATCCAGTTTTATATGTGCATATCATTTTATTAGTTTCATTTAATATTTTAATGTTACCAATGTAGATTCATAGTTAAAGTTGTAGATGGTAGGTTAATATTTTAGTATTATAAATATGAAATAAGTCATGTAATGAATAACTTTCCAGTAATGGAAGTTTATGTAAACTTATAAAAAGTATTGGGACAAGACATATTCCTATAAAGCATTTTAGATGTGAATGGAATTACTATGGAAGAAAACATCAACTAGGTAGTTGAATTTAAAACTTTAATTTAAAGGACTGCATGCTCACTATATGCTGTTTGAAAATCCATGTTTTTATAAGTTTGTCATGTTAAGTGGTGGCATATGAGATCTCCAAGTATTTTGGAAACTTTGATGTTAGTGATAGATTTATCATTACCAAAATTGCCCAGCCATTCGGTAGTTCGGTGGTAGGATTCCCATACTTAATCAGTACGGTTGGTGACAGGAAGGGCATCTGACCGTAAAATGCTGCCTTCAAGAAATCTCCGTCCAACCCATGCTAGCATGGAAACACGGATGTAAAACGATTGATGATGATGTATAGGTGCTTGACTACTCGTGTTTAACATATGGAATAGGTTCCAGACTTAAATTTTACTGACATGAGGAATATATATTACATTTCCTATACATATAGGTAACAACTTTAATTGTTATATATGAAATCCATTTGATTATAGAATAAAATATCTCCCATTGGAGCACTCTTCAAGAATTGGTATACTGTATCTAGGGCAAGTCAACCTGGTGGAGTTTACATCTCGCCAAACTTACGACTATGGCCAAAACTAATGGTTCCAAGTGCGAATCAAATCTTAGCACACAGCTCACTGAGAGCTTGTTGTTTGTATCTAATTTGATATATAAACCAATAGTTCAATGGAGAGATAATTTGTTTGACAACTCACTGCATTCACCATACTTGTAGGCATAAGAATTATCTTGGTCCATTAATAGGCGAATTACCAGTGATTTTGAGAAACAGAAAGGTTCCTATACGACAGTTGCAGAACCAATGGATGTAAAGCAACATTTGGAGAACACAAAAAATAACAGTCTGGTATATTTAATTATAATGCATGGAAGGGTTGTTATTTGTAGCCATTTGGTGTTGATCAATTACTATTGTCTCCTGTAATATCTTTTTGAAATCCATTGATTCTGCCACGCTACAAATAATAATATTAATCAAGGGGTTTTTTTTTGGAGGGGGGGGTTCAATATGATTTTGTATTGTGAAATTAATAAGAGAATTATATATTTGATATAAATGAAGCATATTTAAACTCAAATTTTTAATATTTGAATATTCAAATATTTTAGATTTTCAAGGACACCCTTGTTTTGGGGTTCCATTAGCCACATAACATTTATATTCCTCATGTGATGGTGGGTGATATAGAGTCGATTTTAAGAATACCTGGTTAAATTGAGACGCAAATGGAATTTTTACAAAAAAAGCCATTTTGAACTCGTGTTTTTTTTTTTTTTTGAAAAAGAACATACAACACTTCATTTCAGAAATATTATACTCTTATAAATAGCATTTGTTTTTGACCCCCATTTTTTTTTTAATCATTAGTGTGCTTACTTTTCTCCTATAAAGTAAATAATAATTTTGAAAAAATAGCTAATTATGATTGTTCAGTTTATTTTCATTGGTATTAAAATTTGAAAGGTACTTCTCACTTATTGAGAAAAGGAAAAAAATTCTCAAAATTTATGATCTGTAGTTTGAGTTGTTAATTAATCTTTTTAATTTAAATTCCTTATAACTTTTATAAAAAAAAATTTAAATGAATATAAACATTTTTTTTTAGATATTCAATCATTTATTTCACATAAGTGTGATAAATAATCAATAGCATGATATTTTGTAATTAGAGAGGGATCCATAAATAGGTGTTTAACAGTGGAATGCAATGTTCGTGATTTCTGAAGGATCTTAAATTTCTACATGAGTAATCGAAATTAGGAATCGAAACCACTTCCTAGACTTGTCTTGCCAGGGAGGGTCTAGATTATTTTCACCAGGTGCTCTATGGTTCTTACTCTTTATTTTATAGAAAGATTTTATTTTCAGTCACCATTTTTTTCATGTTTTTTTTTTTTTATTTTTTTTTTTTAAGTAATCTCCTTTGCATACCAACATTTTATTAGAATCTTGTTACAAATCAACTTATAGCTGAACATTTTCGAATATTATGACTTGGTATATATATATTCATATCAGAGGGATTATTCAACTTATATATTTTTGTTGATAATATGATTATTATTGCAGAAGTTGTGGATATAGTAATTTTAGGGTGTTGTTGTACTAGTGCTCTAGTTGTTTGGCTATGGATCAGCTCTGATTGAGTAAACCATGACGATCCTGTCATTGTTCTTTGAGACATAGTGTGTCTAGAATTACATTATTTAATGTGTTTCTATTAAATTAATAGGGCATGATTGGAGTGAGATTCCGCTTGCTATTTTTAGCAGATAGGTGTTCTTTTGTTGACTCAATGCTCTAGTATGTTGTTCGTGTAGGTGTTATGAGGGTGTAGTAATAGGGTGTGCGAGTTGAAATGTGTTTTGACCAGGAAGTACTCTGGTATGTATCCAGATGAAATAGATGATGATTAATGTTCCTAAGATTAATAATGTTGTTAATTAGTAAATAAAATACTTATATATATTCTCTTAACTACATGGAACCTTAATTTCGATTATAAGGTACTTTCACTCTAGTTTAATGAAATTAAGACAGCTATGAAATTTATGATTATGTTTTTCTGTGAGGTTTTGTTTTATATAGTTTTACTAAACTCACTAAAGTAGGTTCTTTTCTCTAACCCCCACTTTTTTTCAAATATATTTTTGTAAATATATTTAAAATATATTATTTAAAAATAACTCCCCCTTAAAAATAAATTAATGCACCATATATATAGTTTCAGCACCTTTTTTTTTTAATTTTTTTTTTTTTTTGTAAAATTAATAAATATATATTGAGTCTTATTTCCTATCTCCCACGTTTTAATTTTGTGCTCATTTCAACCACAAGGAACCTTTTATTTGTAGTGAACTGAAAAATTCACTGTTTTATAAACTAAAAATCATTACTAATTTGGTTATTCATAATCATGTAAAAAAAAAATTTTTCTAATGTAATGAAGCAACTTTATGTGAGAAAACATGATTTAAAGTTGTATTTTGGTTTTTGGTTTCTTAATAGAAAAGGAAGAAGAAAAAACAATAAGAATATTCTCTTTCTATTGAAATATAAGTGAAGGCATGTGGCCTAGTGGTTAAGTGGTTGGGCTCATGATCATAAGGTTGTGGGTTCGATTCCCAGACTGGGCAGCACATTGGGTCCTTGAGTAAGGCACTTTATTTCATATTACTCCATTCTACTCAGCTGAAAATGAGTACCAGCAGTAGCTGGGGGTTAACCCTCCGGTGGACTAGCATCCTGTTCAGCGGAGGGAGTCTTGCATTCTCAGTCACTTAACGCCATGGGAACTGGGATAAGCTCCGGCCTCATGGGCCCATAAGCTCAAGAAGGACTTTAACTTTTTTTTTTTATTGAAATATAACTAGTGACTATTTCTACTGATTAGTTATTTATTAATGTTTAAAATAAATACTAAGAAGTGTCATTTTTATGGAAACTCATTTGTATTTGTACTTCCTAATTTATTTATACATGATGATGACTACATACAATAGAGGTTTACAGATCACATCCGTATATCTATCTATCTATCTATATATATATATATACAGCATTTCCCGCTGTTTCTCGTCACTTTTGCATTGATTCTCGTCGCTTAAAATTTAAAAAAAATTTATTGCATTGATTCTCGTCACTGACTATCCCATAATTATCTTTTTGCATTGATTCTCGTCAACTAAATTTTTTTAAAAAATTACTCAAGAACTAAGAAATACTGAAAATCTTAACAACAATCAAGACAATTTACAAACTGTCATCTTTTGGTGAGCTTTAATTAATAATCATCTGTGTTAATTATCGAACGAATAGTTATTAATATTACTAACAAGGCATTATTCTATTCGGCCCGAGGCTATAGTAGAAGACACTTGCCCAAGGTACCACGCAGTGGGACTGAACCTGAAACCACGTGGTTGCGAAGCCAACTTCTTAACCACACAGCCATGCCTGCACCTAACAATAAACTAAAATCTCATAATCTATCACCTATTATGCTAATTTGGTTAATTGTCCAAGAATTTCAATCGCTGGGGCTGTGCAATTATGCGGAATCAAGTGTAAAAGAATGAAGAAGTCTTAGACCAACTTACCTGGGGATCGATCCTGTAAGCATTAGATACTGGGTCAAACTTTATCCATTTTCCTTCAATACCTTGGAAAACGTAGACTAGATCTTTCAACAGTTCAGATTCGGTTATATCAAATGGCGCCACTGCAAAGGAAGAGGAGGACAATGAAAGAAAGATAACAAAGGGCAGCTGGTTTCGTTGGTACTTTATTTCATCGACCCCAGAAGGATGACATGCAAAGTTTACCTCGTAATTCATTCTTGCAGGGTCAATAAACAAAGTACCGGTCAAATACTGAGGTTGACTGGTACTTGGTTTATTGACACAGAAGGATGAATCACGCCAAGGTCAACTTTGCCTTTCATCCTTCTGGGGTCGATGAAATAAAGTACCAGTCAAGTACTGGGGTTGTTGGCCTTGTGCCTATGGTAGAAACATTATTTTTAGGGTGGTGGATTGGCAGAATCGGTAAAGCATTGGACAAAATGCTTTGCGGTATTCGTTCTGGCTCTTTGCGTTGTGAGTTCAAATCCCGGCTTAGGTCAACTTTGCCTTTCATCCTTCTGGGATCGATAAATAAAGTACCAGTTAAGTTCTGGGGTCGATTTAATCGACTTACTCCTCCTCCTCCAAAATCTCTGACCTTGTGTCTGTGTAAAAAAAAAAATTATTATTATTGTCATTATCACAATAGCTTATTTATTATTGGCACTGTTGCATCTCTGAAGACTTGGTCTTTGAATTCCTGAGAAATAGACTGTTAGTTCTCTCCAGGAATTCTTTAGACAGCAATTATGTACCAAAGGGTAAAAATGAAGATAACCAGCCAACAAGGGAGCTTCTGACTCCCTCGATTTGGTTGTTATTTCCTGCACAGAGGCTCCTACACAGAGGCTCCTACACAGAGGCTCCTACACATTGGCTCCTACACATTGGCTCCTACACAGAGGCTCCTACACAGAGGCTCCTACACATTGGCTCCTACACAGAGGCTCCTACACAGAGGCTTCTACACATTGTTGCTTGAAATAGCAGCCAAATCTCCTTCAAATCACACCTAACTGTCTTAGAAAGAAAAGTATATATTTGATATGGCGCAGGCGTGGCTGTGTTAAGAAGCTCGCTTCGCAACCACGTGGTTTCAGGTTCAGTCCCACTGCGTGGCACCTTCAACGAGTGTCTTCTACTATAGCCTTGGGCCAACCAATGCCTTGTGAGTGGAATTGGTTGACAGAAATTGTGTAGAAGCCTGTTGTGTGTGTGTGTGTGTTTTTGTCATCGCTGGACACCGTTTATCGATCAGCCGGTGAGTTTGTTTATATTTACAAATAACAAAATGCCCGGCCATTCAGTAGTTCGATGATATCATTCCCATACTTAAGATCAGTACAGGTTGGTGACAGGAAGGGCATCCAACCGTAAAATGCTGCCTCAAAAAAATCTTCGTCCAACTCTTGCTAGCATGGAAACACGGACGTAAAAACGATGATGATGATGGATATAATGTAGTCCGTGGAGGGTGATAGTCATGGCTGGAATTCTTTTGTCCGTAGGTCTGCTCAACTGACCGGAGGCTAAACAACAACTACAGAAATTTTATTTTTCTGCCAGAATATGAAGACATTGCAAGTGTGAGGTGTTAACGCTTTCAACTAACAGAGATATACCCATTCTTTATTGAGACTGCAATACAATTGAGTGATTATTTGTGTAATTATGGGACTTCAGATAATAATTTTCTTGGTTGGTTGGTTGGATGTTTTTCTTTGTTAACCCAACTGGAAACTTTTCTTTGTATATTTTTGTTTTATATATTTATTGTTGTTTTATATGCTTTCAGGATTCGGCAGCGAGAAAATTTATATTCTTGAAGAGAGAAACTGGGAAATCCTACAAAGGAAAGTCCGATTAAGTTCTGTTGCCACGAGAAGTGAAGAATCTTAACGTTTCAAGCCCCTGTCCTTCGCTGGAGAGTGAGAGAACTTACTACCTATTTCTGTTATATACAGAAGAAATATATATTTGTCGACCTCAAGTGACAAACGAATGAAAATGGACTGATCCTGAAAAATATATTGAGTGAGAAATGAATGAAAATATCTTCAGTGAGAAATGAATGAAAATAGACTGATCCTGCAATAAATAAATAAATTGTTTTGGGAAAAATGCTGTGTTTTACAAAATTCTAAAGAATTACTCTTTCTATCAATGACTATAAAATATAACAGCTCCAAGCAAGACTTGAACCACCGACATATCATGGAACAGTATGAAAATAATTCGAAGTGGACAATTGTTTGTATATTTTTTGTCTTTCTGATGTGTTTTATTGTGCCACTGAAAAGTCTTCAATATGGCAATGTATCAAACATAGCAAAACCACCCGTGAATCCATTCCAGCAACACATACAAAATATTAAGGCCCTGAAAAGCATGTTTAAAACGCAGTCGGATCGTACATGGAAGATCCTGAAAGCCAGCACCTATCACATCATAACGGAAGGTGAAGAAGAGCCTGATAGACCAGCTGTGATTATGATGGTTTTACCAAATAAGGAATCCCAGCCAATGGCTCTTTGTTTGGCTCAACACTTCTCACACGACATCAACAAAATCCTCGTTTGTCACAGTGCATCAGCAGTTACATACCCTTTTATCAATAGTTCCAAGTTTGTAAGCTATGAAACTGGTGAACAGAAAATAAACAGCGTATTATCAAACATCACAGTTCGGTGATAATTAATCACTTGGAGAAACTTCACAGCGAAACCGTGATGTTTTTCCATGGCTTTTGTGACACAACCGAAGCTTTGAACAAACGTATTGCTGTAATATTTCTATTAGAGACTTCTTATGAAATTACAAATGAATCGGAGCTGACGTTGTATTTAGAAAATTTGTGGAGCGACATAGACCGCATTAAAATTAAACCTCTCCTTGCACGACTTGCTAACAATGTAGTATTTTTAAACCAAGATAAAGGTTTCACGAACTGTTAGTAAATGTTCCTTATTATTCATATATATATATATATAAACTTATCAACTTGGCCAGCTGGCATGGGTATAATGTATATATATATTGGCATGGTTTCTGTGTCTGGATGCCCCCCCCCCTCCTTGGTGATAGGGGGGGCATCTAGCTGTAGAAACAATGCCAAACAAAATGTGCAAGCAATACTTGATCCCCCTGACCTGTCGAGAACTGACTCAGGCCGAAATCACCCGTCCAACCCATGCTAGCATGGAAAGCAGATGTAAAATGATGATGATATATATATGTATGTATGCTGGCTGGCCAAGATATATATATGTGTTGTATATGTGCAACCTTGTCAAGATATATATGTGTAGATGCAACCTGGCCAAGATATATATATGTATGCACACACACACACATATTTATATATATATATGTATATGTTTTGTGTGTGTTCGGGCTGGCCAAGATATATATGTATGTGTATATAAGAAAATACATATTTTTAAACACAAACAAAAGAAAAACGACACCACCGTATAAAATCCGTCATCAGTCGCCCACTGGTGCATCATACGGTTTCAATGTGTACGGGCGAGACCATGGTCAAGTTGCTAAGTTTGTGGACTACCAGCCAAACTTTCAGTGGTACATATCCTGCCAACGGTGATGGGCCATGTCTTTCACAAACATACTTAATTACTAATGGCCAGTCCACTTAGCAATACATGAGGACCATGGAACAGTAAATTTGTTTGATCTAAGCAACAGAAGTGTTTGGTTAGCTTCCAGTGGAAGTAATATCTCCTCTCCTGTATATATTGGTTGTAGAAAAGATAGTTTCCACCAGGCTGTCTTCATTTATATATACACTACATGATGTGTAATACTGTGTATATTTTTTTTCTATTTAACTCTTTTGATACCAACCTGCCTGAAACAACCCTTGGTTTTATCATGAAAAATCATTTGCTTTAAAGTGTTCATATTTAAATTTAAACCTTCCATTATAATTTTATGTAAGAAACTTTTTGTTAAATGATGTTCCAAACACCAACTTAATAACGAGAAAGTAATTTTACTAAATCCCTCTAAATTTTGATTATTTTCAAAAATTAATTTCAAATAATAGACAGCGTATTTCATTGGAAATATGGTAACCAAAGAGTTCATGAAAATTGTTTAAAAAAATGAATATTTTTTCAGTTGACTTTTTATGATAGCACTGAAATGAAAAATACTTTCGACCACACTAAAAAAAAATAAACAGTGCTACAAATATCAGCCAAATCTCCATCAAATCACATTCTAGTGTCTTAAAAAGCAGAAGAGCACATTGGACAATGTAGTCCTGGATATTATAGAAAAAGACAGGAAGGTCATGGCTGGAATGCCTTTGATTATAGGTCTGCTTGATTAAGGCTGACATAGAGCTAAACAATAGCAACAACTACAACCCATTCACATCACATGACCATACCAGAATATTCAGCTCTCGTACACACGTACCTCGGCTGACGCCTTCAATACCCAGCCACTTCCTTGTACAACACTTTTTATACAAGTTAATGTTGCACACACTGTATGGATCCTATCTGCCATCTTTCCCTTCTCTTCCACATTCACATTTCACTACCATGTAGCACAGTCTACCTTGTGTTGTTTCCACAGATCTTCCACATTCACATTTCACTACCATGTAGCATCACACAACTCACACATACTTCCCAGTCTACCTTGTGTTGTTTCCACAGATCTTCCACATTCAATGCCCCATATCTCACTACCATGTAGCATCACACAACTCACACATACTTCTCACAGTCTACCTTGTGTTGTTCTTGCCCCATGTCTCACTAACCATGTAGCATCACGCACCTTACACATACTTCATACAGTCTGGTTTTCACACAAACAGTGAAACCCTCATTAGATTTTAACTGTATTATGGATCGGTAAATATATTTTCCTTAAACTGCCTCTCACTTGGCTACCATCAACCAACTGACAACATCACAGGTTTACTAAATAACCACCATCATTATCATTTAATATACAAAGTTATCCAATTGTTTATCTCTCACTCACTGCATGATAACCAATAATATATAGCATTTACTATCAAATAATGTCAACAAATTATATAACTTCAAAGTAAACACTTAATGGCAATCAGTTTGGAAAATATGCATCTTTTATCATACATTGATCAAGTCAGTGAATTCAATAGTTTATGGTTATGTCATCTTTATTTCAATTTCAGATTATTAAGAATATTCACAAAGAATAATGAGGTCAGACCTCAAGATACTGGGCTTCAAAGGTGAGATGACAAAACATTGATAAAATGTGGTGATATCTTGTATGACAGACATGGCCAACCCATACCAGCATACAGAATGGACATAAAGGATAAGGATTATTCACAAATTATATCACCCACTTTGCATTTATATTAAGTTTAAGGTTACATTGATAATTGAAAATTAACATTGAACTTAACCATCATGTCATGAAGGAATCATGCTATAAATAAGAGCAATGATAAAATTATATAAATCTAAACCAACATCAGAATCATTCCCTTGCTAGGATACATACATATTAAAATTTAAACCAGAATATACATAAGATACATGAAGCAATGTATATAAGATCCAGAATATATATAAAATATCATATACACATATGGTATGATGAAATATTTCCTTTTATGGTTTGTGTATTTATTCATAACATAACAACTGTTCGGTGATGTTAAACCAGATTTACAACAATACATTTCTCAGCTATTTATCTGCAATGTCAAATAAATCAATGCTGTCTTTTCTCCCTTCTGGAAATATGTTAGATGGAATATATATATATATCAGTATTGTGAAAGAATGCTTTTATTAAAGATATCACAGTGGTAAGTTATCTCACCAATGTAGATATAGTTGTGGTTATATAAAATATAGTGTTGGCAGGTTGTTATCACAACTGTCTGTTATATCTTCTTACCTGCATGAGTATATTTAAGGTTATATGAGATATTTCTTTTACATACACTGAATTTAGACAGTTGTGGTAAATATGGAAAAGTTAGGTTTTGCCGCGGTAAAGTAAGGTTTTGTCGTGGTAAAGTAAGGTTTTGTCGTGGTAAAGTAAGGTTTTGTCGTGGTAAAGTTAGGTTTTGTCGTGGTAAAGTTAGGTTTTGTGGTGGTAAAGTTAGGTTTTGT